>QANZ01049861.1:12338-27319 GCA_003254925.1 Chamaecrista fasciculata | reverse complement strand
TTACAATCAAGTCTTTAACTGCTTTCATAAAAGTTCGATCTTTTGGCCTCCGTTTAGGGAATTCATGAACCCTGCTTTCAGTTCTGAGAATGCGTCATCGTCGGGAGCCAAAATCGTCAAGCCACCGGCTTTTGCAGTGATGAGTTGTGAATTGATGTTGTTGATGATTTCTGTGGTTTTCAATAATCGGACAAAAACAGAGAAGGGAGAGACGGGAGAGAGACGAGAGGGAGAGAGAGAACAAGAAAGTATGGCTAAAATATTAGTTTTAGTCCCAAATTATTTTAACAAATTAACAATTTAGCCCAATGTTGAGGTAAATGACTATTTTGCCCTTGTGATGGGTGATTGAATGTATTAGAGTATAGGTAATATAGGTTTATGTATAGGGGTATAAGTGTAATTGAGTGTGTTTGATTATTAAAAAATCATGATTATAATTGAATCAGGAAAAAAACGTAAACGAACATGTTTATTATGATTATAATCAAAACAGATTATAATCAAAACGGAAACAAACTGGGCCTAAGTTAGTTGGTTAGTATTAGGTTCCTATATTAATTAGCTGGTTGAGAGCTGAATATTCAATGTGTTATGTGCTTTCTTTGTGTATTTATATGCAAGCTTCATTGTAGAATCTATCCAATCTTATTCAATGAAATATATTTTCAACACTATTGAATCCTTATCACCAGAGCAATTGTTGGATATGGGAACAAGGAAGAAACGGAAGGGGATAGCTGGCATAGATCAGGATGAATTAGTTGATCCAAAGCTTTTAGCTGATCCAGACAGTTGCTTTTGTGAGTTCAAAGGAGTGCACATACACCATAAGATCTGTGATGTGGAATCTCAAACACACAGCATGTTCCAGAATCAGACCCTTTCTCAACTTCCTCACAAAACTAAGAGGATAGGTCTTCCAATGATTTTGTTGCATGGATTTGCAGCCTCAGTTTTTTCATGGAAACAGGTTATGAAGCCTTTGGCAGAGATTACTGGCTCAAAAGTCCTTGCTTTTGATAGGCCAGCTTTTGGATTGACGTCAAGAGTGGATTTCTCTGGTCATTTTTCTTCAGGAAATGACACTAAACCTTTAAATCCATACTCGATGGCATTTGCAGTACTGGCTACCTTGTACTTTGTTGATCTATTAAATGCTGAGAAGGTGATCCTGGTGGGGTATGTAAATTCTAATCTTTATCAATCTATCTAAAACATACTCTCCTTTCAGTTTTTATAAGATGCAAGTTGAATAGGCAATCATATACTCCACTCTGCTTCTGCATTATGTTAATTATCTGATTATCGTTTTCCTGGTTGTTCAATATTTGCAATAACATGATTGCTGTTTAATTGGTCTCTCTCAAGTGTTAAATCTGATAATGGGGTTCCAAAATTACTTATATGATTGCCCTTGCATTGTAACTCTGTAAGAAAATTAAATTTATAACAGTTCCATAGGGTTTTGTTTCTTGTTTCATCTAAGCTATTCTCACTGAGGTCTGTTACACGCTTGTATCATACTCTGTGCTATTATAAACTGGTTATGGTCTTTCTTGCTCCTTTATATTTTGGAATCTGAGATGTGCTAAAAAATGACCCGTCAGGCACTCGGCTGGATCACTTGTGGCAGTTAATACATATTTTGAAGCTCCTGAGCGTGTTGCTGCTCTAATTCTTATTGCTCCAGCAGTTTTGGCCCCACTTAATTCACCCAAAATTGTTAAAGAAAATCAATCAAGAGAAGATAATCAAATGAAAGAAGACAACAGTTCTCCTATCAGACCAAATCCTTTTCTGGGGTTTTACAATATTCTGTCCAAGATTGCCAAGTTCATTTCAGACGCAATTACCCAAATGATTAAGGGGATGATGTATATGCTCAACTCTCTGTATAAGAAATTTTTATCGGCTATCCTACGTTCTGCTCTTGCTACTATTCTGGTAGTGGACTTTTTCATACCTAATGCAGTTTAGTCTTGGTTTTTTGTTACTTTGAGGTGTTGGTGATTTGATATTATATTGGAATAATATTATAATTAAAGAGTGCTTAGGGAGTTTAGGCTGAAATAGAATTTGTGCTTAAGAGACGTGGAACTTTTTCTTGCTAGTTGAGATTCCAAAGTATTCCCCTTCATTACATTTAGAGGGAAATTCTGGTCATTTCAACCCAGCTGCTGACTCTTTTTGGTATATGCCCTGATTTGTTAAGCTAAATTGCAGTTATGATGATATCAACAGAGAACTTTTGTCATAATGGATAGTCCAATCCATAACTACCTATCTAATTGTCGCTTTTCTCACGTTAATTACAGGTAAGAACGGTGATTGATAAATTTGGTATAGCTGCAGTTCGGAATGCATGGTATGACCCAAATCAGGTCGCTGAATACATCCTTCATGGTTATACAAAGGTAATAAATATCTCAGCAATGTCTATTAAGTTTTTTCAAAAAATAAAAAATAAATTCGTTGCCATTATTGTGTTTCTTTACATTATACTTGTAAGTTGAGAGTTTTGTACTTACCTGGATAAAAATACTGAATGCAGCCATTGAGGACCAAAAATTGGGATAAGGCACTTGTTGAATTCACAGCAGCAATGCTTCTGGATGAGGAATCTAAAGCAAAGCCACCGGTGACTCAAAGACTTCATGAGATATCATGTCCTGGTGATGACACTAATTCCATGCACATGCCCTTATTTTCCTAATCTAGGCCCAAATCTTTGGTTTTAGTTACCTGACGAAAAAGGTATCAAATTGAAGAGGTGATTAATTAAAGACATCAAAAAATGGTTAAGTAGAGTAATTCATGGTAGCAATTAAAAAATTGATTTGTTTATGATATCTCTGGGAATTCATCAACATGGAAACGTCTACTTTACTTATAAATTATAAAATGATCAATTCTCTAAATATTTTTGTGTCAGACCTAAGATCAAATTGGGATCACATTTATGGTTCAGTTGACGATTGCTCATCAATCTTATAAGATATATTCTAGGTCAATGCAAATTTGGTCTCATATCTTTTGTTGAGCTCCCAATTTGGTCCTGTATATTTTTTGTTGCACTTTTGGTCCCATAACTTTGCAAAAGGATTAACTGTTAGTTGATCCTTTTGCAAAAATATGAGACCACTCTACACCTAATCCAAAGATATATGGCCAATTTTATAATTGACCCAAAGATACAAGACCAAATCTACAACAGAAAAAGATACGAGACCAAATTGGAACCTGACCCAAAGATATGGGACCAATTTGGGACTTTGGCCTATATTTCTATGTACTAGGATAATCAAATGATGTGTAAATTTCATTTTTAAGGTTTGTCTATGTATGTTTTTTACTTCATTTTTTTTGCTGGCTTCTTGTTCCAGAGTTTATGGTGAATCACAAGTCTTATTTTTAAGCACTTGTTCCACTTGACCATAAATTGAATATCAAGCATAATTGATGATAATTGTTTGAAAACACAGTTCTGATTGTCACTGGTGATAGTGATCGGCTAGTTCCTTCATGGAATGCTGAGAGACTTGCACAAGTCATACCGGGATCATCGCTTGAGGTAATTAAGCGATGTGGCCATTTGCCCCATGAAGAAAAAGTTGAGGAGTTTCTTTCAGCAGTGGAGAAGTTCCTGCAGAAGTTAGTTAGTAATTCAAATGAGCAATATCTGCAGCCTGTGGGATGAAATTTCTGTGTTTCAAGCTTCCCATTTTGCTTCATATCAGTCTTATCAGATATATATAGAAGGCTGGACTCTACATATATGATGATCTTTGTACAGGTAAGGAAAAGTATTTGGATTTGAAACATGTATATAAGCAAAAAAAAAGAATTGTACTTTTATTTTATTTATGCCTTAGTAGGAGAAGTATTCTTTGTAATTTGGGCCACATGGTATTCCACAACATCAAATTTATATGTCATTGAACCTGGTATAGATGTGGTTCTCGGATGTTCGTTACAAGAAATTACCATGTAACAACTAACAAGCCTTTGATAAAACATGACTTACCTATTTAATCTCAACATTCGTATACCAAGATGTTGGCAGTGTAGCATCAATGTAATGGAAGCTACTAGCTGATTGCAAAGTACAAGGAAAATAGGACATGGCCATTTCTAGTTCAAGGTAATGAATGCCATGTGCAGCCAAATATAATTACAAGTCCGGGAGGAAATTGAAATCTTGACATGATATCATCACGAGAGAGGATGAAGGATTTTTAAATAATGAAAACTTAAGGACTTTAAATAAAAAAAATGTCAAATTGGGGTAAATTCACTTAAATGTGAAACGTTATGGGTATTATTGACCAAAAAGAAAATGTTGGGGATATAATCGAAAATGACCTCATATGTTAGGGGTACATCAGTACTTTTGCCTTTTGAAATTCATGTAACAATTTTTTATTTTTGTTATACAAATCTTAAAGATGAAAATTTAAAATTCAACCACTGAAAAATAGGTGTTTCAACGATAATATTTTTATAGATTTTTTTTTTCTAAATTTTGTCTAGCTGAAGACACAAGATGCCTTCACTATCATTTTTTTTTTTTTGGTAAAAACAGATTTTTGACAGTTTCACTATCAATTATTTAACAATATATTAATAGTGTCCTATATATATATATGTAGTAGGTTGGAAGTTGAAGCTGATGGAGGAGTATGGAATTTTCTTAAAAAGAAAAATTAATCCAAGTGTTGTTTCTTAGTCAGATGAAAATTTGGTTAGCTAGAAAGAGAGCAAATAGATTTTAAATATAAGCATTTGAAAGTGCTTAGGGTATTTGCTAGTTTTTGTAGTTGAGGAGGGTTACGAGGTATTTGCAAATAAGTCAGTGAAAGTCGGTATTTTCATTTTTCACCTAATAAAATTAGTAAACACAATTGAAGATGTAATCATGCCATATCTTTTAGAATATTTAGGGCATGTTGGGGAGCTCTTTCATCTTAATCCAAGCTTAACCGAGTGATTGGGATGAGATTATGTTGTAATAATGAGATGAGATGGAGATAATGAGATAAGATGATAGGTGTTTGAGTGTGGTTTGATTGGAATGATATTGAGATGAGATGATCTTGGAAAACGTGAGGATGAGATATTTTTGAATGATGGGTTTTTGGTCAATCTCATTGGATGAGATGATGGACCAAAATGAAAATAACAATAAAATATATTAAGAATACAATTTGGTCCATAAATTTGTATTGATCCAATAATTAAACCTTAAGATGTGTAAATTATAACTCGGGGCTCATAGAAAATTGCAACCATCAATAATCGGGTTTATTTATGAAATTCAATGACCACAAAATAACAAACAATAGTTTGGGGACCAGAATGCAAATAACATGGAAATTATTGTAAACGTACAATTTGGTCCATGATTTTGTACCGATTTAATGAATCAGTCCTTAAAATGTGTAAATAAATAACTGGGATCCTATAGAAAATCGGAATATCAATGATCGGGTTTAATTCTGATATTCAATTACCAATTAAAAAAACAAACAATTGTTTGCAGACCTAAATGCAACTAATCTCATAGTTTGATAAACAAAACAGAACGAGAAATAGTTTTAACTCTTTTCAATTTTTTCAAAAAACTTCGTCAGATATATTTTAAAAAAAAAAAAGAGGGATTGAATTGACGTTCAGACTCGAAAATATAACAAATATTTTTATGACCAAAATGAAGTTATCTCATAGTTTGAGGACTAGACTGCCAACAAATGTGAATATAAAACTTTTCCAATTTTTTCACTTTTTTTTAAAATGTTATAACGGGTTTAGAAGAAGATTGTATCTTAACAAAAATTATTTTGAATTCAATTATATATTTTAATAAAACAAATAAAAGAACATTGGGACAAAAAAAATAACACTACACAATTTTTTATTCTATTTTTTTTGAAAAAATGTAATAATGGGACTAGAAAAAGATTGTACCTTAAAAAAAATTGGATTTAATTATATATTTTACTCAAACATATAAAAGAACATTGGGACAAAAAAAGATAACACAATATTACAATTTTCTAGCTACCCATGATTCGAACCAAAAAAATAATAGACACGTGGAAACTTGTGTCCCTTTCCAACAAAAAAATTTAGGGTAAATTCCACTTTGGTACCCTATTCTATGAACCAATTCCACTTTGGTACCTTGTTTTTTCAAAAGTGACACTTTGGTACCCTGTTCTTTCAAAAATGTCATTTTGGTACCCTGTTCTTTCAAAAGTGACATTTTGGTACCTCGTTCTTTGGACCAAGTGACACNGAGCTACATTACTCTTCGTCCAATCTTAAGATAAGATGATATTTGAATGAGATGAAATTGGGATGAAGTGGCTCCCAAACATGCCATTAGTTAGCATGCATTTACAAAAATAAAAAACAGAAAATAAAGAAAGAAAATTACAAATAAAGTGCAATTTTTTTCCCCTTAAAAGAGGAACTCGAAGAGAATGATGCGAAATTGCCAAGAAAATGCATACGAGTTTGACGTTCTGGAAATTTCTATGTTTTGGTAAATTAAAGGTGAAGTTTCTTATAATACGATATAAAATTTGTCACCCATTGATTTTTTTTTTTTGATCAAATGTCACCCATTGATTCAAACACGTACTTTCTAATTTCCACTTTGTCACACGCAGTCGTATTCGAAATACGTAAGCTTAAAGGCCTCTTTTGCCAATTTCACAATTCCTGGGATGACTCCGTCTTCTTCTTCCTCTCCCAAGCGTTGAAGTGATGAACTTTCATAGTGTGAATTTTGAGTTTTCTTTTTTGTTGCTGCTGAAGAAGTTCCATAACAAAATAATAGAAACAACACAACATTAATAAAAGAAAAAAAAAACAATCAGAACCAAAATTTAAAATNAGAGAGAGAGAGAGAGAGAGATGTGTGAGTGGAATAGAGAAAAAAAAATAATGAGAAATGATAGATAGGGAGAGAAAATTATAAGTGTAATAAATGAGAGTATGTAAAATTACTATTTTGTCTAATTCTTTTTTTTATATTTATATTAAAGTATAGGTAATTATATGTGTATAAGTAGGGATAGATTGGTAATTGTAAGAGAAAATGAGATAATGTTGTGAATGAGATGATGATGTGGATGATATGAGATGAAAATGAGGTTCCAACAAATACCCAACCAATACTATTCATCCAATTCTAAGATGAGATGATGTTTGAATGAGATGAGATCGAGATGATGAGGCTCCCAAACAGACCCTTAATTTTCAGCCATTCATTGACTCCCAGTGGCTGCTTTTGGCCAGCCACTAGAGCCATCCTCAATCATCAAACCAGTCAATCTAGCCTTCTGTCCCCGCCTCATTGCAGTCATAGCATCAGCTTCCGTCTTCGAAGACACACCACTGAAACTATTCTCAAGTCCAATTTGCTCCAAATCACCACTCATACATCTAGCTGATCCTCATCGATCGGAAACTCAACCACATACTCCATCTCACTACATGAAACCTTCTCCTTCTTAATAGTCTTCCTTCTTCTCACAGCCAGAGTTTCAATAACATTCTTACTTTTTTTCTTCCTGAGACATACTACTACTTCCCTTATCTAGCTTCTTACAATCAAAAGAACTTTCAACATAAACACGTTTATCAGCTAGATTAGTGTGCTCCACAACACCAGAATCATTACTAAGAACCAACAAGAAACTACTATCACCTATCACAACCTTATCTTTCTTATACAAAGCAACACAAGAAGCAGGACATACCTCCACCATATTTTCAGCCACAGGATCACCACCTATCATCTCTTCAGGAACTGGAACTTTGATAATCACAAATCCACCTCTGCAAGGATGAGTGCCAGTCCAACCTCCAAATCTTTGTTCATTTAAATTCACCATAGACATCATCCTCTCCACATCACAATTCCTGCAATCATGACTGATCACTCCACAATTATAACAAAAGATTTGAAGCTTTTCATACCTTACAAAGATCCAGCATGTCCCTAAACCAGGCCTTAATATCCATAATCCATCTGTCAAGGTTTTGTTAACCTCAATCCAAACTTTGATCCGCAGAAAGCTCCTCTCAACAACACCATTAACAATCGGCTTCTCAAACTCCACCACATCGCCAATCTTCGATCTGATCTTAATAATGTTATCCTCTATGAAGCCTTCAATTAGAATGCCATGGATTTTAGATCCAATACAAGCTCCTTCTCCATTGAACCTCACAAATTGGTACATACTCTTCTCTTTCCTGAATTAGAAGAAGAAATCCCATAATAAGCCAAGGCTTGTCCCTCAGCACGCTTTCACGATCATCAAAATCCTCAAAAGAGAAGAGCAGAACATCATCCACCTCCTCGATGATATTAACCTCCTTTCTTAGATTCCATCCTTTCAAAATCATTGACCTCACCGTCGCTCTATTCAAACGCTTCTTCATCATGATCTTACCGATCAAAATTCTTTTACTAGCATCCGCAACACTCACATTACTCCAATTCAGCTCCAGAGCATCATCACCACCATTGCTCTCAACCTCCATACCTTCAAATCCGAAGTCCAAGCCGAAGCACTCTAGAAAAACACCAAACAACACACCTCGATCCTCACAGAGGGGCTTGAAGCACAAAGAAAAAGCTCAGAGACTCACAAAACTCACCACCAAACCAGATCTACAAAGATGAACTCACCGAAAAGAAACGCCCAAAACCAAACCCTAACAAACTCTCGACAAGTTCCCGCCAAAACTTTGAGAGAAAACGGCTCTCATTGAAGAGAGAAGAATATCACTGTCGATGGCTTTGATTTGACAAGTCATTCCTGGCTTACCGTAGTGATATTTTTAATTATTCATAAACTAAAATATTTCAATTATTTACTTTATAGAAATAACTTACTAATTTTATAAAAAGATAATTTACACGTACTATGGAAAATCAATAAAGTGTTTTCTAAATATTTATATTTATCTAAAAATCATTATAAATATATGTTTTTTTGCGCTAAACTTTCCTACATTACATATATTTTAAATTTATTTATAAATTATAGATTCTAAAAGATTATTTTATCATCTTAGTTCTTTTTACATTATTAAAAGATTTACCCCTTTTATGAATTATAATTTATTTTTGAATTTTAGAATTAAAAATGATTATTAAATTTCAATTTTAATTGATAAAGAACTATTTAGTATTATAGTATTATTATTAGGTGAGTGTCGTTTAATTTGATTCCTTTATTAACATCTTTACTATTATTGTGTTTATTAAATGTTAAATGATGCTTCTCAATCTTTTTACATGTTTAGGATGATAGCTTCAATAGGAAAACAGTTGAAAATCACAATAATTGATAAGTAAATATCTAGCTCAACTGAGTAAAATAAATATTCCAAAAATTTTAAACACTCAATGTAAATTATAAAGTATAGATTAATTAGTGTATTTGATTTCAATATCTTAGTCTAAATTATAATTAAGTTATTTATAAATACAAGAATTTTATGTAATCTTTATTTATTTTTTTTGAACAAATGTAATCTTTAATTTTAACTCATTTCAAACTTTATATGTATATTTGCGTGCCCTAACTAGTATATTATATGTTTTTATTGTGTCCATCATAAAATAAAGGTAAAGGCACTCTTGGTATCCCCAAAGTATGCGGTCATTTAGGGTAAATTACACTTTGGTACCCTGTGGTATGACCCTATTTTACTTTGGTACCCTGTGGTTTGAAACTTGACACTTTGGTACCCTGTGGTATTCTCCATTAACACTTTGGTACCATTTGGAGCTATTTTGTAATTTTAACCATTACAAATTTTGCAAAAATTACATATTGATCCCAAAAAAATTTCAAAAAATTACAAATAGGTCCCTAGATACATATTATCTAGGGACTAAAATGAAAACTTTAAAAAATTTTAGGGTCAATATGTAACTTTTGCAAAATTTGATATGGTTAAAATTACAAAATAGCTCCAAAGGGTACCAAAGTGTTAATAGAGAATACCACAAGGTACCAAAATGTCAGGTTTCAAACCACAGGGTACCAAAGTGAAATAGTGTCAAACCACAGGGTACCAAAGTGTAATTTATTCTAAAATTAATGTTATCAATGGTTAAAATTGGGTCGTGATCTGAATGTTCCAAAGTCTCATATGGAATTGTCTTCGTCCTCCTACCTTGGATTGTTTGTCCGATTTAGTTTTTAGAGCAGTGCTTTTAGCAAATCTTTACTCTTCCCGTTCAAATCATCTTGTCTTTTGATCTCATTGTAAAATTTGATAAAAAAGAAAAAAGAAAGAAGTAATAACCATTTGACTAATTAATTTCGCGTGAAGGCACGCGTAATGACACCAACAATGGTGCTTTTTACAAATAATAAAGTATAATCGTGAAATATTTAGTAATATTATAACATTGTAAAAAGAACAAGTATGATCTAAGGTTAACATGCAAAAAGGTGTTTTGTTGTTTTTCACAACTTCAAGTTTTGAACAGTTGTGTTAATCGTGAATGTTCATTGGATTATGTTGATATTTAAATTAAATGATGTGACTGTTCATCATCAAACACAACTATTCAGCCGCTTCTTTTATTTTATCAAAGCAGTCAAGGTTACGATGGTTCATCGAGGGTAATTTCAAAAATTGAAATTTTTATAAGGGTTAGTGATAATCTTTGCTTTATTTTTCAAATGACAATTTTAGAAGATAAAATTTGTAAGCATCCTACACCTTTAAGTAGAAAAGATGTATATCAAAACACTTTGTATTCTCAAGTTGGGCTTTGATACAAAGATACCAAATGTTGGAGCACTCTATTTTTGAGTAGTTGAATTTTACTTTTTTATTTTGAAATTTATGTAACAGTTTTTTTTATTCATACAAGTCTCAATATAAAAAATTAAAATTCAACTGCTGAAAAATGAGGTGCTTCAACAATAATATTTTTTATAGATTTTTCTTTCTAAATTTTGTCTAGTTGAAGACACAAGATGCCTCCTTTACTATCAATTATTTAACAATATATTAATAAAATTATAAGTTTATAAGTTGAATTGGGGATTTTAATAATTATTGGAGAAAAATGAAAATGAAGGTTATAAAATTATAATTTTATTTTTGTTTTGAGGGTTTTAAAACTTGTTTAATACAAATGATAAACTTTTGGGATTATTCTAAGATGAACCAAAGACCTAAATGAAAGAAAATATTCAAAGAAAAAGTGATATGTTGATAAAAATGTTGGGATCCGTTAATTTTTGGATGGAAATATTCCACTGGGACCCTTTCTACTAACGAAGTAAACCTTAAGCCCGATTTTGATACTTTTTGAACCACATGGATCCAATCTCTAATTACCCCAAACCACATGAACATTCCTTGTAACTTACCCAAACATTAAATTATTAATTTACCTTGTTATTTATTGTGCAGTGTGAGTTTGTATTAGATGGAGTGGGCTCCCTTCTCTCACGTGCATATATCCGCTTTATCATGAACGTGGCGAGCAACTATTGGATTAATCGCTAAAAGTTGATTTTTACCATAAGCTTCTCCAATAGAAACTTGACACATGAGTTATATTAAACCTCCTCATAGGTACTGTCGGCGGTTCTTTTATAATCTCCAATAAAAACCGCTATCAACACCCGGTTTTGGCACAAATATTTGTGTCTCCACACTTCTTACTTGAATCATCCTCCTTCGCTTATGTTTATGCTCTTCTCAGAAGAAGGAAAAGAAAAAAGAAAATTAGAAACATCTTTTGAGACAATCAAATTTGGATCAGTGAGAATTTGCATTTGCAGTAAGTATTCTGCTTTACATACTCTTTTGTCTTCATTTCAGCTTTAAGAATTCTGCTATTGAATTTTTCGCAAAGGAATCTTAGGGTTTGTTCCTTGTGGGTTGTGACACATGAATGAAATGAATGGTAAATTAGCACAATTTGGCGTTTTATTGAAAGCAATTAAATCATGCTTTGTTTTTTTCGCAAAATCAATTTCAACCAGAAAGAAGAAAATTATTCAAAATTATTGCTCATGTTGATCTTTTCACTCTCATATGATGTTCTTTCTCTTAAGACATTTTCATGTGGTTTAAGCTTTTCCTTATTGTTTTTATTTTTTTAATAATTTATTTATACTTTGCGCTTACAAAACTCTTGTTGGAGCCGAGGGAACGTTCGAATTGAATGCTTCATTTCATGTTTGAGGGAACTTAGCTTGAATAAAGGAAAAAATCATTTTGAATGAAACTTTCCTCTTTTTGGATCCTTTGATGCGATATATTTTAATCAAAACTATATCAAGACTCCCGATAGAAGGGCCGGCTTGGCTCAGCAGTAAGCACGCTTGCCGTGGGGTCTAAGGTTGTGGGTTCGAACCAGCCTCTCAGCAAAAATGCAGGGGTAAGGCTGCTAGTATATTCCCTTTCCCAGCACCCCCACCAAGTGGGGATGCGAATTGGGTTGACCCTTTTCTTTATATCAAGACTCCTAATAGAATCTAAATTTTATCTTTGTTTGGTTGGGAATACACTTCTTAGATGCATACTAATATTTTTAGGTTGTTTTTGAGATTCTGTTGTACTTGGGTGCATATGTTTAAGTATAGAGAACACTTTGGAAAGCAAGATTTTATATTCTATTTTTTATGTTGATCTTCCATCTCACTTTTCTTGATTGTTGGGACATGAGAAATGAGAAACCACCAATGGTATGGAAACTATGCAATAAATTGCTTGTATTTTTTTGAATGACAAGTGGATTTGGGCAAAGAAGAAACAATGAAGAAAATATTGTTTAGACTTGAATGATATGTGGTGTGTCTGGTTGTTATAGTGGGGTCCTTGGAGAGACAAAACTCTTTATTAACTTTTACTTGCACAAGAATATCCTTGTGGATTTAGTATAGTAATCCATTTTAGCTATTCTGGAGGAAGTAGTGTGTTTGAAATATTTTCATTGTGTTTTGGTCTTTTGGAAGGTTTTCAATATTTGGGACTTTTATGATTTTTATGATCTTCTTTATTTCATTGTAGGACTTTTTGAAAAACCATCTTGTTCTCAAGTTATGTGAATGTTCTTCATTAAAGGAAAGAAAAAAAATTTAAAACACTTTCCTTGACATGCTATTTTAATAATTCCATCTTCAAAAATTCTACCTTCAATGGAAAAGTAATATTTTATACAATGTTATGTAGAGTTCCATTTGGGCATCAAAAATCTTATTGTAGGCGTTTTGTTGTTGCAGTGGAGTTTGCTATTGATGACTATATTTACAATGAGACAATAGAAGATATTACCTTAGGAGAGATTAGCAGCATGAATGATGAAAACAAAACTGGTGAAAGTTTAGTTGAACTAACTTTTTCACAAGATCAAGTTGATAAAATGATCCAAGATTTTTCTGAAGGAGATACAATTCCATCGACAATTCCTGTGGTATCTATTGCTTCAATTGATGAGCCCTATGTGGGTCAAGAGTTTGAATCAACAGAAGCACATGCATTTTATAATGCTTATGCCACACGTGTTGGATTCATCATACGAATAAGTAAACTTGCACGATCTAGGCGTGATGGATTAGCTATTGGACGGGCACTTGTTTGCAACAAAGAGGGTTACAAAATGCCAGACAAGCGTGAAAAGATTGTAAGGAAAAGGGAAGAGACAAGGGTTGGTTGCAGGGCAATGATTTTGGTGAGGAAAGTAAGTTCTAGTAAATGGATTGTTACAAAGTTTGTAAAGGAGCACACACATCCTCTAACACCCGGAAAGGGTAGAAAGGAAAGCATTTATAAACAATATCCTGTAAGTATTTGTTCTTCCATTATTAGAAGATAAAATTTATGTTAGTTCATTATTATGCTTTGTGCTTGAAAGATAAGGATGATGTGTAAGATCATTATGTTGCCACTCTTGTTAGTTTAAAGAATACAAAAGTTATTTTAGAATGAAAATTTCAATTTCAGCTCAAGATTTTTAAACCTCTAAGGCCCTTATGATGGTATCAACATGTGCTGGATGCCTAAATGAATAACTTTATAGGAGTATTACTCAGCTAGCTAGTTAGTTATGTACTATCGTATATCTTAAATTCTAAGATTTACTTTTAATTTACACCTTTCTGATGTTATATGTTTTGAAAGGTCAACCAAAAAGGAAAATAAAATATAATCTTTTAAATATCAATGACGCTAACAAAAATAAAGTTAGATATATGAAAATGGATAGAGAAATGATGCTTTTATTATCATAAATGATGTAAGGAAATTTTTAAAATAAGCAAGAGAAATGATTGAAGATGGGTTTTTCATTCATATCTATCTATTTGTTGCAAACTTTTTCAATGTTAGAATCTTTGTATTAGCATACATTTGGACTAAACCACAAATAATTTATGTGATTATGGCTTGGCAACATTTCTTTTTGAGCATATATGCATGAATATCACTATATTCTTGGATACATCTAGCAACTTCTAACTATCTATGAACCATTTACTGTGTACTCCTTGTCATATTTCTTTTATGCTTAACTAGTTGTTTTTATGCTATTTCCAGAATGAGCATGCCAAGATACGGGAACTTTAACAGCAGTTGGCCATGGAGAAGAAGCGATCTGCAACTTATAAAAGGCAGCTTGAATTGATATTCGAGCACATTGAGGAGCACAATAAGAGCCTTTCAGAAAAAATATTGAGCATGGTAGAAAGTGTGAAGGACATGGAAGCCCAAGAATTGAAGAGTCAAGGATAGGTTCAGCTTCCAATAAGCCTGAAACCAACCATCAATGTGAATAGGGGTGTTCGCGGGCTGGGTTGGGTTGGGTTTAGGGCGGGTTGGTTTGGGCTGAAATATTTTAAGGGCGGGTTGGTTTGGGTTGGGTTTTGGAAAAAAAATATTTTAGCCCAAACCAAACCAAACCAAACAATGGCGGGTTGGGTTGG
>QANZ01049859.1:81444-93562 GCA_003254925.1 Chamaecrista fasciculata | reverse complement strand
CCTTGCTAAGTAAAACAAATGGCATCAATGATCATCCCCTTCACGAACATGCTTATATTGATTTTACATTTTTCTATACTTTCTAGAAGGCCAAAATCTTATTTTGGTCTCTATTATTTAACAAAAGTTTCCTTTTGATCCCTAATACATTTTTTATTCTATTTTGATCCTTAATATAGAGACACTGCTCTCATACCACTTGTTAGTCAGAATGCACAAGGAAAATATACCAAGAGGGGGGGGGGATTGGTATTTCAAAACTTTTTCTAAAGCTAAAAACAAATTTGGCTTAAGTGCACTTTTGGTCCCATAACTATGACAAAGGTTTCATTTTGGTCCCATAACTTTTTTTGTTGCAATTTTGATCCCATAACTATGACAAAGGTTTCATTTTGGTCCCATAACTATGACAAAGGTTTCATTTTGGTCCCATAACTTTTTTTGTTGCTATTTTGGTCCCATAACTTCTCAAAAGGTTCCACTGTTAGTCCCTTGGTGAATTCCATCCATATTTAGCCGTTAAGTATGACGTGGCATAGTAACTAGGATCATGATGTGGCAAAATAAGATGAAGTGGACTGAAATAGGATCTATATGCAACATATTAGAACTTAGCTATACCCAACCACAAAATATACAAAGAGTGGTACTGACAGGGACCAACCTGGTGGGGAAGAAGAGACTTCAAGCAGAAGGCGCCGGCGAAGTCGATGGGATCCTCAGCCAGAGTCGAACGACCAAAGCGGCGGCGACAGCGAATCGGGAAGCGAAACGAGGAAGAGGAAGTCTCGTTGGGCTGACGAGGAAGAGGAAGTACCACTCTTTGTATATATTGTAGTTGGGTATAGATAAGTTTTAATATGTTGCATATAGATCCTATTTCAGTCCATTTCATATTATTTTGCCACATCATGATCCTAGTCACTATGCCACGTCATACTTAATGGCTAAATATGGATGGAATTCACCAAGGGACTAACAGTGGAACCTTTTGAGAAGTTATGGGACCAAAATTGCAACAAAAAAAGTTATGGGACCAAAATGAAACCTTTATCATAGTTATGGGACCAATATTGCAACAAAAAAAGTTATGGGACCAAAATGAAACCTTTGTCATAGTTATGGGACCAAAATTGCAACAAAAAAAGTTATGGGACCAAAATGAAACCTTTGTCATAGTTTTGGGACCAAAAGTGCACTTAAGCCAACAAATTTTAACAAAGTTCCTTAAAACAGTTACTCAAAACAATCCCTCTAATATAAATTCCTTAGAACAGTTCCTTTAAATAGTTTCTTTCAAAACAAGGCTTCTTAGCAATAACAAATATGCTTAAGATCACAGATATTCAGATAAAGCAAACACTTAAGCAAGAAAGATATATATATATATATATATATATATAAACAGATTGCTAATGAAAGAAAACTAATCCTTAACTCAAAAAGAAAATGCGGAATATAAAGGAGAAAAGATAAGGAACAAGACACAACAGATTTATTCTGGTTCAGAATAAGATACTAGTCCCATAAAGAACTTTCTTTGAAACCTACGTCCAGTCCCCAAGCACAAAGCAAAGGATATTTATATTATTGCTGGGCATACTAACCAAATTACAATTGGCACTCAACCACTCACGGATCACCACTGGGGTTTCACACTTTTACAGTTTCCCAAACCACAAGTCCTCACGGGTAACAATAAGGTTCCTCACAACAACTCCTCTTACAGTGCAACCACTCACGGATAACCACTATAGGGTTTCACAACAACCGAGGGCAGGCAACCTATTACCACTAGGAGGTATACGAACGAATCAGAAGGTATGAGATGAAAGAAATTGATTCTCTCACAAAGAGATAGGTTCACACACAAAGGTGAATTATCAAAAGACTAATCCCACAAAGGGTTCTCACAAAGAGTTTACGCACTTAGCAACTCCAGCACTTGCTTAACACACAGTCTAGCATCTTCATCATTTGAATTCTTCAGCTTTTATAGAGAGCAGCTTCAGCAGCTTGAAATGGAAATGTTCTTCAGCTTTGAATACTCCAACGACTAGGAACAATAGTATCTTCAACATATTTGATTTGTCTTTCGCCTTCTTTACAATCTTGACTGAATTTCCATGTTGCTCATCTGATAATAATGACATATAGACTTTGAGCTTTAATCAGCAGGGTCAGAATATGAAAGTTTGAAAACTTTCTTTAAGATAGTTCCTTGACCTACGGAATAGGAGCAATTAGCAGAAATCTTTCCAAAAATAGATTTAGCATTAAATAATAATCTCAACGGTCAGCTTAAACTTTCCCAATGTATATAACACAGAGTTATTGCAATGAGACACGTTTTGCACTTGAAATAAATAAGATATAAAGATTATAACAAAACTTAGAAAGTTTCCTAAACAGTTCCTTCAATCATAGCGATAATTAAGGAACATGAATAATTCTCAGATTTCTTTCCTTCTTTAGATAGATTAACACATAATCACTGATTTTATACTTAATGAAATTCTGATTCTAATCAATCATGATCTATCAATTATGTCGAAATAAATAAAACAATAATCCAAGACATAAATGATCTTTCAAAATAAAAACTTATTATTTAATAAGAATTTATCGTCTAGGCAATATTAACATATACGATAATTAAGAAAAATATATCAAGTCAATATTAATGTACATATATATATATCATTAAAAGAATTTTTGGCAATTATCAAAATAAGCACATTTAATAAAATAACCAACTAAACATTTTCTAACGTTAATTAACTTATATTCTAGCGCTTAATAAAATAAAATAATCTATACAAAATTTATCCCAAGAATCTCCCCCTTTTTCATAATGGCAAAAATTCGAACAAGTTTGCATATCAAAAGGTTGAAGTCTTGAGGAATCAGAGTGCAAAAAGAAAAACACAAAAACACTTATAAAACTCTGTTTACATCTTAAAACTCGTCCTATAAAGAAATCCTATAAAGAAGTCCTATCGATTAATCCTATGCGATAAAACTTGAGGATTTCTCCCCCTATCAAAAACAAAATATGCATACATATAAAGAATATATACACATACATACAGAGCAAGTATTTATCATTATCAGGAATAACTATCAGGATCAGGATCAGAGCAAGAAAAACTTGATCAGAGCAAAAGAGTATAATCATATCAGATATAAATATATCAGACTTGATCCTTTCTCACTTAGAGAAACCAATAGCAAACTTGGTTCTTAATCTTTCTCCCCCTATTGACATGATCAAAAAGGGTCCCTGCAGGAAATATTAGCACAGAGCAGATACAAGAATAATTCGCAGGAGAGATATAAATCTGAAACATTCATAACACAAGGAGCCTAAGGGCTCTCAAAATATCAGAACATAAAATCAGGTTCAAAACAGAGAAATTTGAAGATTATCTGATACAGTCATCCCAAAATGAAATTGAACAAACTAAGACAGAAAACATGAAAAACATGAAATGAAATGCATGAGGAATAATGTTGAGGATGAATTGATAGGAGTAGGAGTGAGGATTGTTTATGGAGAGATGATGTTGGATGGAGAGAGGCTTATTGTGGTCGAGGACGAATGGTTTGTAATGAATAGGCAAAAGTAGGTGAAACTTGGGTTGTAGAAGGTGAAGCTTGGGTTGTAGAGGTTCCACGAGGAGGTGAAGGTTGTGGATTGTAGTAGCCAGTTGTAGGAGGAGGTTGAAACTTAACAATGATGGGTGAAGAAACCAGATCAACAATCTTCTTCACAGTCTTCTCCATGGTAGTTGCTCGCTTGGCTTCATCTTGACCATTCTTCATTGCCTTGTTATGAGAGTCTTGAGAGGACTTGGTTAGTATACCAAGCTGTTCATTGATGTTGGTGAGCAGTTGGCTGGCAATGGTCATTCTATCACACATAACGTCAAACTTAACTGCCATATCAGCAAGGATGGCATTAGTATCATTGAGAGCAAATTGAACATGAGGATTTGGGTCAGGAACTGTTGTGTCGACTATAGGAGGAAGAACTTCTTCACTTTCCCCAACAGGAGGAGGAGGATCCTGTGTTTGGTCCTTTGAGGGATCCTGCGACACAGTGTTGTCTGTTTCCTTAGAGACTTCATCCTTATCCGTAGATGAAGACTCATGATCCTTGGGTTCAGGAGTTCCTGAATCATTATCCTCATCATCTTCAGAATTGTCAGAGACAGCAACTTTGGGCTCAGGTGTGTCGTCTTCTTCTTCCTCTTCTTCTTCTTCGTATTCTTCTTCTGATGGCACAGGGGTGACTTCCTTCTCTTTTCCTTTAAGAGATGACTTCTGAGGGGTAACCAACTTGTCTTTTCCTTTCTCTTTCTCTGCTTTCTTCTTCTTCTGTCGTTTTGAAGGAGGTTCAACATCCAGATTTGCGTTCTTTTCCTCTTCTGCTTCTAGTTCTTTCAGGATAGGAATTCCTAGGTAGTTCAGGAAACTTCTCCCGTAGCTTCCTTGTGAGGATGCCTCCTCAGGAATCTCTTCAGATAAATCAACTTTCATGTGTCTTGCAATACAGGGAATGACCATACCATAGGGAATATCCAGGGTTCCTCGGCACGGTAAACAACCAAACCCGTACCTAGTCTGACATCTACAACGCCGGAATAGTCAAGACCTCAGGTCTAAGGGCCTCTCCTGTACTCTTGTCAAGATGCCCTTAGACTTGAGGTCTTGACTATTCCGGCATTGTAGATGTCAGACTTTGGCCTAGTCCAACGTTACCCGTAGTAAGGTAGCCATACAGCTAGGTACGGGTTTGGTTGTTTACCGTGCTGAGGAATGTGGTTGACCAAGATGGGATTTTGTCCCTCATTAAAGATGAGAGATATCTAACTGGCGCCCTCGATGAGTCTGTCCAAGGAATGTGTGGCCACACAGGGAAATAGGACTAACTCAAGGAATCGGGAAAGTTGTGGTTTGGATTATGGATGACTTTCCCGTGCCTAATCCATGACCAAGATATCGTGTGACAATAGGGATCATGTCAAGGTGGTACTTAGGTTAAGTCGTTTTGGCGTTAAGCGATAACTCACGTGTTTTGGGTAGTCGTGATGGCTTGCTAGAGTCCGCTCTCGACTTGTGAGTCATAGAGATGACTTGCTGCCAACTTCACGTGAGGCCTGCTGGGTCACACATGAGCAGGATCAAGTTACCGCATTGGGACACGAATTAGGGTTAATTCGTGAGTCACTTTGGTGACACAATTTAAGACATAGTTGAATGTCTCAGGACATGAAGTCTTGTCTTAAATAAATATCTACGTTTGTGATATTTAAATTTGTTGGACAAGTTTAAATATATTATTTGTTAAATAGTTAATTGGATTAATCTATTGACAATTATATTCTTGTTTATAATATTAGGGAATAATAAATTAGATAAGCTTCCTAAAAGTTAGGAGATGATTGATTTATTAAATTCACTAATATTGAGATAACAAGCTTGAGGGTGGCGCCTCATATATGGTGATTTTAATTAATGGAAATGTTTTGTTAGAGTCATGACTTGGATTTGAATTTGAATTCAAGATTTGATTTTGATTTCAAGATTCAAATTTTGAATTAAAGATATTAGGGTAATATTTTAATTCAATATTGTTGGAAATTAATAAGTTGGTTATGACTTCCTAAGAGTTAGGATTGTTATTTTGATTTATTAAATTCCTTAAAAATTAGAGGGAAATGGCGCATTCTAGGTGGGACCAAGAGCAAGATTTGATCTTGCATTTTGTTTCTCAAAGATTGCATTTTGAATTCAAATTAAGATATTAAGGTAATATTTTAATTAGGAATTCAAGGCCTAAAATTATAATATTATTGTAATCTTATAATTTTATAATTTGATAATCCACTAATTTAGGGATTCCCTAATTATAATTATCAAACTCCCCAAACTCTATAAAAGGAGAGCCAAAGTCGAAATTGCTAACCTAGTTCACACAAGAGGGAAAATTTCGACTTGCAATATATTTTGTGAGACAAAATCGGCTAACCCTAGTTTTTTAGAGAGAGGAATTCGATTTTCTCAAGGAGAGAGAGAAATTCGACTTGCACCCTAACTTTAGGGTTTTTGAGAGTGAACAAGAATAGTTCTTGTGAGCTAGGCGCCACTTTAGTCCTGGTGTTCAAGAACAGTTCTTGAACTTCAAGAACCGTAGATAGAGTTTCCCATATTCACTTGGGAAGAAGTGAAGGAGGCTAGCACCTGGGCATTTTCCAAACTGCTCGTGTGGATCACCGGCAGAGGAAGGACACTCGGAGTGGACTTCTCAGACTCGCGAACTCAAAGCACCGATTGTTTGGGTAAAACTCTTTTCCTTCTTCTAGTATAAATTCATATAGCGGATCCTAGTTGGGAATCATATGAGCTGCGTGCTTTAAAGTTTTTTTTTATTGCTTCCGCTGCGCGCACGCTCCGTGATGTCCCAACATTCTTTTCTCTATCAGCATTTTGATTGTAGGCTTCTTCCCAAAACCCCTGTACTTGATTTTGCTGCTTTCAAAGATCTTCACAGTTTCATCGTATGTTCCAAATCCCAGAACTTTCGCGATCAGCTTTTCATTTATGTCACATTTGACTCCGCGCAGAAACATTTCTCCTTTTAATTCTTCTTCCTTGAAAGTCAGGTTCGCATAAAACTCCTTGATAATAGTTGGATAAACAACTTCATCCATATCGATCAAGCAACCCATTCTAGATGCTCTTAGAATGTCCAAAGATTTCATTTTGATTCTTTGAAAGAATTCCAGATCTACAGTTTGTGTTGGCAGCAATTTCTTCGACTTGAAAATCGTGTTGTAACAACTCTTTCCAGATCCTCTGAAAATCTTTTTCTTAGGTTCTTCCTTCGAGCCTGGCTCAACGGTTGAAGGTTCAGCAGTTGAAAGTTCAGGGTTCTTTCTCTTAGGTGCCATTGATGAAAGCTTGAAGGTTTAGGGTTAGGTTTGGAGGAAAGAGAGATATGTGTCGAGAGATAGAGAGATGTTTGGAGAGAATGAGATGTATGAATAAATGTGAAGATAATGCAAGGAGTTATAAGAGAGGAAAGATTTGAAATTTGAAAAAAAATTGATTTAGGAGGGAAATAACTAGGCTGTTAATTTCCTTTTAAAACTGTTTTTAAATGCTCTAAATAGATATTATGAGAAAACGTGTGAGACATGCGGATGAGTTATGATGTGTAGAGGAAAACATATCACAGGAAATCTATGATTATCATACAAATTGAAAATAAGATCACATGCAATCATACCAAAAATAAAATCAATCATACTAAAAATTAACTAAATATCACACATGCATATAAAAAATAAATTCAGCACACATAGTCACAAAATAAAATATCACACAATCAATCAAAAATCAAACAAACAATAATCAAACAATCAGGGCAAAAATAAATTTAAATAAATACATGTTACCGTTATTGAGCACACAGTTCTTCTAAGGAACTGTTTTCAGATGTCTTTCAGCATTCCTAGCTCTCTTCTTATTCTGAAGAAGCTTTCATTTGGCAAAGGCTTTGTCAATATGTCCGCCAATTGATTTTCTGTAGGAACAAATTCTAGCTCAATATTTCCTTTGAGAACATGATCTCTTAGGAAATGAAGTCTGATCTCAATGTGTTTGGTCTTTGAATGTTGTACAGGATTCCTTGAAATGTTGATAGCGCTTGTGTTGTCACACTTGATAGGAACCTTCTCAAAATTTAGACCAAAATCTCTGAGTTGTTGAATCATCCATAGGATTTGTGCACAGCAACTTCCAGCAGAGATGTATTCAGCTTCAGCTGTTGATAATGCATTTGATGTTTGTTTCTTACTAAACCAGGATATCAAACAATGTCCAAGGAACTGATAAGTTCCTGAGGTACTCTTCATGTCTAGCTTACATCCAGCAAAGTCAGCATCAGAATATCCCAATAAATCACAGTTGTTCTCCTTAGGATACCATAAACCATATTTCTCAGTTCCTGCAAGATACTTAAGAATTCTCTTCAAACCTGTTAGATGAGATTCCTTAGGATCACTTTGGAATCTTGCACATAAGCACACAGAGAACATAATATCTGGTCTACTTGCAGTAAGATACAACAAAGAACCAATCATACCTCGATATACCTTTTGATCTACACTTTTACCTTGAGGATCTCTATCGAGTTTGATTGAGGAACTCATAGGAGTAGATGCTTCCTTAGCATTTGTCATGCCATATTTCTTCAGAAGTTCCTTAGTGTACTTTGTCTGAGATATGAATATGCCTTCTTTACTTTGCTTAACTTGAAGTCCAAGGAAGAAACTCATTTCTCCCATCATGCTCATCCCAAACTCATTGGTCATAACTTTTGAAAATTCCTTGCAAAGAGACTCATTAGTAGAACCAAAGATAATATCATCAACATAAATCTGAACTATCAAGATATTATCTTTACTGTTCTTCACAAACAAGGTCGTATCAGTAGTTCCTTTAAGGAATCCCTGATCTGTAAGGAATCCGCTTAACCTCTCATACCAAGCTCGAGGAGCTTGTTTCAAACCATAATGAGCTTTATGCAGTTTATAAACATGATTAGGTTTATCAGCATTCTCAAAACCAGGAGGTTGATTCACATATACTAGCTCATTAATGTAACCATTAAAAAATGCACTTTTCACATCCATTTGATATAGCTTGAAATCTTTATAAGATGCAAATGCAAGCAACATACGAATGGATTCTAATCTAGCAACAGGAGCAAACGTCTCATCATAATCAATACCTTCAACTTGTGCGCAACTAACCTTGCTTTGTTCCTTACCACATTTCCTTGCTCATCCAGTTTGTTCCTGAAGACCCATTTTGTTCCTATGACTGACTGGTCCTTAGGAGCTGGTACAAGGGTCCATACTTAATTTCTTTGAAACTGGTTCAACTCCTCTTGCATAACAATGATTCAGGAGTCATCTATCAAGGCTTCCTCGATGGCTTTGGGTTCAACTTGAGAAACAAACGTCATATGATTCATACTTCTGTTTGAACGTGTTCTCACACCATCGTTGAGATCTCTTATAAGGAACTGTTGTGGATAGTTCCTTGAGCCTTTCCATTCACGTGGTATTTTTCTCACTTCAGAAGTTTCTCCTTGACTAGCTTCTTGAGGAACAATACCCGCATCAGGGTTAGCATCAAGAGATATAGAAGGATTGAAATCATTAACCTTATCAGCTTCTTGAGACTATTCCTTGCTAGGTTCTTGATCAATCTGAGCATCAGGAATGATTTCAAAATCTGGCTCTTCCTCATCTTCATGATTTGCTTTCTTCTGAACACCAGGAACTGTTTCATCGTACACAACATGGATAGATTCTTCAATGGTTCTGTTTGCCTTGTTGTATACTCGATAAGCTTTACTTGAGGTGAAATATCCCACAAATATTCCTTCATGAGTCCGTGAATCCAGCTTTCCAATGTCTTCCTTGTTATTGATGAGAATGTAGCATTTACATCCGAAGGCATGAAAGTAACCAATGTTTGGCTTTCTTCCTTTCCATAACTCATATGGAGTCTTGTTCAAAACCGACCTTATAATGCATCGATTGATGATATAAGCAGATGTACTTACTGCTTCTGCCCAAAGGTTCTTAGCCACATCATTTTCACATAGCATAGTCCTTGCCATTTCAAGTAAGGATCTGTTCTTCCTTTCGGCTACTCCGTTGTATTGAGGAGTTCTTGGTGCAGAGAAATTATGTGTAATTCCATTTCTTCATAGAACTCTTATAACTTTGCATTTTCAAATTCTCTACCATGATCACTCCTTATGCTTGTAATCAGGTACCCTTTTTCATTGTGTACTTGTAAACAGAAGGTCCTGAAGGAGTCAAAACAATCACTTTTGTTAGCTAGGAAATAAACCCATGTGTACCTCGAGTAATCATCTACCAGCACGTAGTCATATGATTTGCCACCAATGCTTTCAGTTCTCATTGGTCTGAAGAGGTCCATATGTATGAGTTGTAGAGGCCTTGAAGTTGATACATGTTCTTTCAGCTTAAAGGAACTCCTTATCTGCTTCCCGTGTTGACATGCTTTACAAATGTGATCTTTGACATAATTCAGCTTGGGCAAGCCATTCACCAGGTTTCCTTTTGATAGCTTAGATATCTTTCCCATGCTAGCGTGTCCCAATATTCTGTGCCATAGCCATGTTTGATCTGTTGTAGAGGATAGGCAATGATGTGAGGAGACGTTTGCTTCAGCAGAAGTTATGATGTAAATATTCTCCTTTCTACTTCCCTCAAACAAGGTCCTGCTACTTCCTTTCTCAAAGATAGTGCAGTTGGTTGAATTGAACACAACCTTATGTCCCTTGTCACATAGTTGACTTATAATGAGCAGATTGTGCTTAAGACCATCAACAAGATATACTTCATCAATAGATAAAGTAGATGAAATCAGCACTTTACCAATGCCAATGATTCTTCCTTTCTTGTTGTCACCAAAGGTCACTCTTCCTAAGTCCTTCATGGTAATGGACTGGAAATTCTTCAAGTTCCCTGTCATGTGTCTTGAACATCCAGAATCCAGGAACCACTTGCCTTTCCTTGCACTGATCCTGAGGCACACCTACAGAAACAATGAAAATTGTTCAGGTACCCACAACTCCTTAGGTACTTACAGCATTAGTTCCTTTCAAGGATCCCTTAAGAACCCAGACTTGCTTAGTAACCAGGAAAAGATTCCTGATCTTGCTTCTGTTATTCTGAGTGCCACAGTCATAAGCCAGATGGCCTTTGTTCCTGCACTTGTAACATGTTTTGTTCACAAAAGGTCTGGATGCCTTTTTTCTTTCTGTCAGGAGCTTTTCTTCTTGAGGAACTCTCAACATGGTCATCATCACATACAGTTCCTTCCTTTACAAAAGGTTTTGCTGCCTTCTTCTCTTTATCATTTGGATCATCATTAGACCCATCATAGCCGACACCTTCCTTGTCATAAAAGCAGTTTTGGGAGCCGAGCATAAGATCTAACTTCTTTCTTCCTCTAACAAGATTCTTAAGATCCTTCCTTAGAACTCTGTTCTGATTCTTAAGGAACTCCTTTTCCTTGTTCAACTTCTCATCATCTTCTTGGCTCTTTTCTTCAGCAAGCTTTACCTTTTTCTCTTTCTTCTATAAGACTCATATTTTTCTTCTCAAGAATAGTATTTTCTTTTCTCATCTCTTCAACTTCTTCTTCTTTTTCTTTCTTCAACTTCTCACATTCTTCACTCATAGCTTCATACTCACTTTTCAACTTCTCATTTTCTTCTTCTAATTCTCTATTTTTCAACTCCAGCTCATTCTTCTCTTTTCTTTCATTTTTCAACTTCTCTTTTTGAATAAAGAAAGAGTCAAGCAGTTTATAAGATTCAGACACAATCTCATCATTACTTAAATCAACAAAGATATCAAGGTTTTATTGTACCTCGTTATCAGCAGTATGATGGAGATTGTGCCCTAGGGCCAATCATTTTATTTGTTATTTGAACATATATATATTTTTGATTAATTTATAGAGATAAATTATGTTGTTATCATATTATTAGCGTGTTTACTATGATAACGTCCTTGATTGATTATAAGATAATTAATCTAAAACTGTCCCTGGTCGATCATTCACGTGGGAACGTAAATGAACCAAGACCAGCATGACCTCGGTGTATAGAGATACATGCACTAGATGCTTCTCGAGAGCCATGGTGCAATTTTGTAAGGGTTACAAAATTGCTGGACCGACCCGGAGAGTCCTGCATGGGTTTAGTCATAAGCGAGCCTCTCCTGTACACCTGTCACGATAGCCTTAGACCTGAGGTCTTGACTATTCCGGCATTGTAGTTGTCAAACTTTGGCCTAGTCCAACGTTACCCGTAGCAGGATAACCATACAGGCTAGGTACGGGTTTGGTTGATTACCGTGTGAAGGAATGTGGTTGACCAAGATGGGATTTTGTCCCTCATTTAAAATGAGAAGTATTTAACTGGCGCCCTCGATGAGTCTGTCCAAGAAATGCGTGGCCACGCTAGGAATTGGGACTAACTCAGGAAATCGAGAAAGTT
>QANZ01049859.1:45237-80494 GCA_003254925.1 Chamaecrista fasciculata | reverse complement strand
TTTTCACTTGGGAAGAAGTGAAGGAGGCTAGCACCTAGGCATCTGCCAAACTGCTCGTGTGGATCACTGGTAGAGGAAGGACACTCAGTGGACTTCTCAAATTCGCAAACACGATAAGTCACCGATCAAAACTAGGTAAACATCTTTTCTTACTTAGTATAAACATAGTTAGTGGATCCTGGAAGGAATCACAGAGTTAGCTTTTAGTTTTATTTGCGTTTTAGTCCAAAAAATTTTTAATTTCTTCCGCTGCGCTCCCTCTGTGATTTCCCAACACAGTAGCCATGAAACAGAGGTTTGCTGTATCTGTGTCTTCATAGTCTTCTTCCTCAGCCATAAGATCCTCATCATCATCATCCCATGAGGATTCAGCTACCATTGCCTTCTTCTTTCTGACTTTTGACTTTTTGAGTAGAGGGCAATCTGGTCTGACATGTCCAGGCTTCTTACATTCATAGCATATCACTTCTTTGTCTTTCTTGAAGTTGTTGTCTTTTATGAATGAAGGGTTCCTTGCTGGCGGAGAGTTCTTCCTAAGGAACTGCGCCCTTCTCGGTTTGAAGAACTTATTAAAGCGTCTTGCTAGCAGCACCATTTCCTCTTCATCAAGGGGTTCCTCATCATTTTCATCATCACTTTCAGTGGCTTTGAGAGCGATCCCTTTGCTTTTCTTGAGGTTCTGTACTTTCTCAGCTAGGACAGTTGATTCATATGTAAGTAAGTTTCCTCTGAGATCATCTATGGTCATTGACTCCAGCTTCTGACTTTCATGAAGGGCTGTCACCTTGATTTCCCAGATTGAGGATAAACTCCTCACAACTTTTCTTACAACTTTCTCCTGCTCAAGACGTTCTCCTAAGGAATCCAGGTCATTGATGATTTTTCCGAATCTCTCGAACATCTCATCAATCTTCTCAGTTTCCTTCATCTGGAAGTTCTCATACTCTTTCATGAGTAAATCAATTCGAGACTTCCTCAGCTCGATTGTTCCTTCATACGTGACTTGGAGTTTGTCCTACATTTCTTTGGCTGTTTCACATCTTGATAACTTCTTGAATTCATCTGCACTCACAACACAATAAATACAGTTAATAGCTCTACTATTGAGTGCATACCCGTTGTTATCATTTTCATCCCATTCTTCAATAGGCTTCTAACCAATCTTATCGTTCTCTTTCTTTGTAATCTCAATAGGACCATTTTTTATAATCCGTCAGATTTGAGGGTTGATAGATTCAGCAAAAATCTTCATGCGGTTCTTCCAGTAGGTATAGTCAGTCCCATTGAAATTAAGAGGCTTGTGCATAGAGATACCACCAGCATTGCTGTTGTCATTGTTGTTTTGCATCTTAACTCAGGATCTTTTCTCAAGGCTGTTACACCAAATCAGATATATATAGAGACACTGCTCTCATACCACTTGTTAGTCAGAATGCACAAGGAAAATATACCAAGAGGGGGGTGAATTGGTATTTCAAAACTTTTTCTAAAGCTAAAAACAAATTTTAACAAAGTTCCTTAAAACAGTTACTCAAAACAATCCCTCTAATATAAATTCCTTAGAACAGTTCCTTTAAACAGTTTCTTTCAGAACAAGGCTTCTTAGCAATAACAAATATGCTTAAGATCACAGGTATTCAGATAAAGCAAACACTTAAGCAAGAAAGATATATATATATATAAACAGATTGCTAATGAAAGAAAACTAATCCTTAACTCAAAAAGAAAATGCGGAATATAAAGGAGAAAGGATAAGGAACAAGACACAACAGATTTATTCTGGTTCAGAATAAGATACTAGTCCCATAAAGAACTTTCTCTTAAACCTACGTCCAGTCCCCAAGCACAAAGCAAGGGATTTTTATATTATTGCTGGGCAAACTAACCAAATTACAATTGGCACTCAACCACTCACGGATCACCACTGGGGTTTCACACTTTTACAGTTTCCCAAATCACAAGTTCTCACGGGTAACAATAAGGTTCCTCACAGCAACTCCTCTTACAGTGCAACCACTCACGGATAACCACTATAGGGTTTCACAACAACCGAGGGCAGGAAACCTATTACAACTAGGAGGTATACGAACGAATCAGAAGGAATGAGATAAAAGAAATTGGTTCTCTCACAAAGAGTTAGGTTCACACACAAAGGTGAATTGTCACAAAGACTAATCCCACAAAGGGTTCTCACAAAGAGTTTTCGCACTTAGTAACTTCAGCACTTGCTTAACACCCAGTCTAACATCTTCATCATTTGAATTCTTCAGCTTTGATAGAGAGCAGCTTCAGCAGCTTGAAATGGAAATGTTCTTCAGCTTTGAATACTCCAACGGCTAGGAACAATAGTATCTTCAACATATTTGATTTGTCTTTCGCCTTCTTTAGAGTCTTGACTGAATTTCCATGTTGCTCATCTGATAATAATGACATATAGACGTTGAGCTTTAATCAGCTTAAGGGTCAGAATATGAAAGTTTGAAAACTTTCCTTAAGATAGTTCCTTGACCTGCGGAATAGGAGCTATTAGCAAAAATCTTTCCAAAAATAGATTTAGCATTAAATAATAATCTCAACGGTCAGCTTAAACTTTCCCAATGTATATAACACAGAGTTATTGCAATGAGACACGTTTTGCACTTGAAATAAATCAGATATAAAGATTATAACAAAACTTAGAAAGTTTTCTAAATAGTTCCTTCAATCATAGCGATAATTAAGGAACAAGAATAATTCTCAGATTTCTTTCCTCTTTAGGTAGATTAACACATAATCATTGATTTTATACTTAATGAAATTCTCATTCTAATCAATCATGATCTATCAATTATGTCGAAATAAATAAAGCAATAATCCAAGACATAAATGATCTTTCAAAATAAAAACTTATTATTTAATAAGAATATATCGTCTAGGCAATATTAACATATACGATAATTAAGAAAAATATATCAAGCCAATATTATTGTCCATATATATATATCATTAAAAGAATTTTTGGCAATTATCAAAATAAGCACATTTAATAAAATAACCAACTAAACATTATTCTAACGTTAATTAACTTATATTCTAACGCTTAATAAAATAAAATAATCTATACAAAATTTATCCCAACAATCTTCATTCACTTTAGTCCCAAATCCTTAAAATAAAATTGTAAAGTATCCCAAAACTCTTCCAAACATTCCAATTTAGTCATTAAAAATATTAAAACTTCTAAACTCTAAAACTCTAATCCCCTAAAGCCTAAACCTTTAAAAAATTACACATCACCAGCAATTAAAAAATATATATATCACAATTTTTTACACATCATTAAAATTTTTCTCTCCCCCTAAACCTTCATCCAAAAATTAAAAATAAATCCTAAAAATTCTAAAAATAAACCCTAAACCCTATTCATCATCTTCATCTTCATCCTAAAATGGCCACACTCTCAAACCCTAAATCCTAAATCATGTTCATCATTTTAAATCCTAAATCCTGTTCATCATCTTCATCTTCATCCACAAATTTCCCAAATTCCCAACCTCCTCCTTCAATCTCATCACACCCTCACACCCCTCAAATTGCAACACTCTTGGAGACCTATGCTTTTGTGCCTTCGACGAAGCGCGGTCGTGGCATCCTCATCTACGGCAACCTGAAATCCAACAACATTCTCTACTGCACTGGCCGATCTTTCATGATTCGCAACCTTGACAATCCACTTCAAATTTCCGTCTACAGCGAGCACGGCTAGCCCATCACGGTGGCTCGTTACTCTCCCAACGGCAAATGGATTGCTTTTGCTGACATCTCCGGCACCGTTCGCATCTGGGGGATTGATGCGGGCACTTTGTCGTGAAGTGCCAAGCGAATCAAATTAATAATACTTGAGCCTCGCAAGTATTACTATATTTATTAGAATATACTATAGACGCTAACCCAAGGTCGAATCTCTCGCAGAACTTCGTGGTTAAAGATAACTATTATTTATATGAATATCTATGAACTTAGGTGAGGCTATAAAGATAAATATAAGAACAATAATATAAAAGGTAAACAAGCAATAATATAAAGATATCCTAGAGAATAATCATGAATTCCACCTTCATAGTTCATTAAGATACGGGATTGAAGTGTCACTTTAATTATGTAAAGAACCATATTCAAAGGTATTAACCCGAAACTACGAATATAATAACTAAGAACAATGGTGAAAGATATAGAACTAGGATCGATCACTCAACCAAAGTAGGTTATGAGCAATTTGTCAAGGCTCTTCAAGGCAATCTATATTATTGCAGTATCGGAACAATGAACAAATATAAACAATCATAATAATCATACTTTCTAAGATAGATAGAACACTCTTCGTAACCAATCATGTAAACATGTTTAAAGAGCAAACTTTATTAATCGTAAAAGAGATAGACTCCAGGAATATCAAGTTTTATCCCTAATAAAGTATGAACTACCAATCCAAACATATAATTGCACCTAGATATAAGAACAATTAACAAATAAACATAATTAAACTACAACTCCCTGGATTATGAAGAACTCCAGCTTCCTTCAGATTCTCCTCTAGGATAACGAACGTTTAGGCTCTCATCATATGGAGACCAATTGACAGCTACTCTCTCTCTATTCTATTCTACCTCCAGTAGAGGTGCTGGAGCGTTTTTCGATGCTATGAGTGTCGAATGTCGAGCTCTATTTATAGGCTTGAGTAGTATGCTTGGGGCGCAAGTCAAGGAACACTTTTGGACTTGGGTCGTCGCATGTGCCGGCGGCCCAACACGGTGGCTCAGCGCAATATCCGCGATATTTCGATTATATCTTCATATCTTGAATCCTGGCAGTCCAAAACATATCTTGGAACTCAAGTTTACGTGTGCCGTGGGAATTCTTCGCGGCACAAGTCACGTCACATCTTATCTTGACGTATTTGAGTGAAACACGCAATTTGGGCTTGTACCGTCATGTGTGCCGACGACACAGGTGGTGGAACAAATGAATGATGAACTGATGAACTGATCAATGATGATGATGATGAACTGATGAACTGATGAATGATGATGATGATGAACTAATGATGAACTAATTTTTTTTAATGATGAACGATTTAGGGTTTAAGGATTTAAGTTTTAGGGTTTAGGGGTTTGAGGTTTAGGGTTTAGGGGTTTAGTGTTTGGGGTTTTAGAGTTTAGGGTTTAGGATTTTTAATATTTTTAAGGATTAAATTGAATGAAGTTGAAGATTAAAAGAAATTAAGATTTAGGGATTTAGGGTTTTTAATATTTTTAAGGACTAAATTGGAATGTTTGGATGAGTTTTAGGACACTTTACAATTTTATTTTGAGGACTAAAATGAATGAAGATGGTGAAAAAGAGAGGGAATTGAGAATAATGGGATAAGAATGGGTTAGATCCCTAATTGTACAACTCAAACTTTTTTTTAAGGTTTTAGGGTTTGGGGTTTAGGATTTGGGGTTTGGAGTTTGGGGTTTAGGGTTTTTAATATTTTTAAGGACTAAATTGGAATGTTTGGAAGAGTTTTGGGACACTTTACAATTTTATTTTAATGGTTTGAGACTAAAATGAATGAAGATGATGAAAAAGAGGAGGAATTGAGAATAATGGAATAAAAATGGGTCAGGGACCTATAGGTGCAATGCAAAATTGCTGAGGTGTCGCTATTTTATGACATTGCACATTATTTTTTTTTGAACATAACGGGATCTAACGTGGACATAACGAGATACGTCAGTGCATAAAGGGACACATCAGTGTCTGTTTTGGCCACGTCAGCTTTTTTATAACGACAATATGACAAAGGGACTTATTAGTTAGGCGTTTCGAAATTCGGGGACCGGCTTGTACACTAAGTAAAATTCAATGACCTATCAGCTAGCGCCTCCAAATTTCAGGAAGAGGCTTGCTAGTTTTCTCAAAAAAAAAAACTAAAAATCTGATTAAAAAAAGGGTGATGAGTACTGACTCTGTCGGACTGAAGAGGAGTCAAGCTGTCTGATTCCGTCGGTCAATCCGACCGTGTTCTTCTGACACCGTCAGCTAGGCTGACGGTGTCCAATAATTTATCTAAAAAAAATAAAAATAAAACAACGTGGCTATTAATGAAAATATATGACACGCTTGTATTCACTTTTTACAATTTTGAGGGCAATTGGATCAGTTAGACAACCGAGCCACAACTATATCTCCCTCCACCTGTTTTCTCTGACTCTCTACAATACAATCATAGGAGAAGGAGAGACCACATTGTCAAGCTTTCTCTCACTAGACATTCTCTCTACTTAAAATATCCTTCTCCTTAACAAATGCTTTAAAAACACTTGTTAAATAAATTCAAAATTTAGTCACATTATATTGAAATTTAATTTCTATTTTTTAATTATTTTATTTTTATAATTTAATCTATTTAAAATATGTTTCAAAGACTAAAATGCATAATAGAGACTTTTAAAATTTAAATATATCCCCGTATAATGTATATGTTTTAACAATTAAAGTTTGTTTACCATTAATCCAAACAATAAATTAATTGGATTTTTGTCATATATAACTATAAATAAATTGTCTTTTTCTTATACTCAAAGATCATATATCATAAGTGAAATATCCAGAACAATAAATAATGCTAATAATTAATTTGTCTTTTTCTTATACTCAAATTAAGCTAGTCATTAAATGCTAGGCATTAAATTTGACAATTAATTCATTTATTCACAAAATAAATATGTGAACTTATATACTATAAATAAACAATGTTGCATTGGTATCATCATCTCCACAAAATTGCATTTCAACAAGGAAGAAGAAGAAGAGGAAGAGGAAGCTGAAAATATAGTGGCTACAATGAAAAGGGATCATCAAATTTTGATTCTGATGGTAGTGACGACATTATTGGTGGTGGAAAATCCAAAGAGAAGTAATGCATGGACATGGAAATTATTTCCAAAAACTACAGTTCAAATCTTCAATAATATAACACCACCTCAAGATCTGACTCTTCACTGCAAATCAAAGGAATATGATAAAGGAGAGCACATACTGAGTCCTGGACAAGACAACAAGTTTGACTTGATACCAAATCCTTTGTGGCCAGTGGTATTGTATTTTTGTAGTTTTCAATGGCCATCTGATACTTCACTTCATTTTTTTGATATATATGTTCAAGATCGAGATGAGCTAGATTGTTCAACGCAAGATCGTTTATGTACTTGGAAGGTGTCGGATCATGATGTATGCAAATATGATCCACATATCCAATACTGGTCTCAGTGCTATCCTTTCAACCGAAATTCCGGTTTTGCTGTGACCAACAATAACACCAATTCTTCTCATCTCTGATTATTAGATCCCTTTCACTTTTGTTGTAAGGGCATGGATGAATTGATGCTTCTATTTTAGGGAAAATAAAACTCAAGTTAAATAAACTTTGATTTATGTTTTAGATATGGGTCTTACAATGATATGAATCTTTATTAAATCATTTGTGTTAGTATACCAATTTTTAATTTTGTCCCCAATGTTTGTTTACGGTCAAAGTCTCAAATTGGTCCTTTATCTATATAGGATAGATTTCAAATTAGTCTCTTTTCTTACATTTGTTTCAAAATGGTCCTACATATTTTCATGATGTTTCAAAATGGACCCAAACTTACTTTCGAAACGCGGTTTGACCTCATTTAATTTGTTGGATATCTAAATTGGACAGAGAACAAACTCTTCAAGATTTAGCACATAGCTTCAAACTTGTCTTATTCGGATTTAAAATGAGAGAGATATGATTAATTTCATTTGTTTGACTGTGAAACAAGCTACCCACTTTTGAGACTCGATTTGACTTTATTTGTTAATAGTCCCAAAGTACTCATAAGAAAACTCGTAGCTCTGGATTTGTCGCATTTCTGCTTGAAATGAGAGAGATATGATCACATTCAATATTTTTGGGACCAATTTGAAACATCATAGAAACATGTAAGACCAATATGAAACAAATGAAAGATAGGGGACAAATTTGAAATCTATCCCATACATAAGTTTGAGACTTTAGCCTTTGTTTCCTGTCGGTTTTGTACCTAAAATTTCACATTTTGGTCAATTTTATCCTTTAACTAATTTATTTCAATAAATTAACAATAGACTTTTCATTGTGTTTTTCAATCTAAGTTTAAGTTTGAGTTTGAGTTTCTTTTTCTACTAATTTTACATTATATGTCATTAGCCATGTAGAATCTATTGTAACATTTTGCTAAAGTTAAAGCAAATGATAAAATCAATCAAAATAAAAAAAAAAATTGAAAATAAAATTGACAGTAAAACATTAGGGACAAAATTGAAAATTGATGTAAATTTTAGAGGTGAAAAAGATGTTTTTGGTTATATTTGTATATTTCCATGTTATTGTAAAAAAAAATTATCAAATAACTTTTTATTTATTAGAGTAGTGAATACATAAGGAATGTTTATAAGTTAAACATTTTTCTAACTATTTAATTAATGGGTTAGACTATAATGCAAAGTTTGATTGTTGACATGGGATATAATGAGTCATGAGCCAATAAGATAATGACATGTGGAAGTGTTAGTTCACTTAGTTGTATGTAACTAGTGATGTGACTCCATACACAATTTTGATTGGTTAAAAAAATTATTTTTTTAGTATTAAATTACATCAATGGCTATAATTATGCCACATCAGCAATTGCATCCCATGGCAAAAATCAAACTTTGCATGTTAGACTAACCTTTAATTCATGCTTATTGTTATTTTCAATTTTGATTTTGATTTTGGTTTTATTGATGGTTACTACTTTGGTACAGATGAGAATTTCTCCCGTGTCAGAACCATGTCTATTAATCCCACTTCAAGTACAACCAACAACAACAAATTCAGAAAATTCAACGTGAGGAAATACATATTAAAATTTTGAATAGAGATTACTTGACCAAATTTACAGGTCAATTATGTTGGAGATTCTTCGATGCTACTAAAAATGTTTGTCATATAGGTTAGGCAGTTTTGAATATCGTTTTAATCACAAATTGCTTCACCGATTTGAAGTAAATAATTAAAAATAATTTATTTAACCAAATCAAACTTAAAAAAAAATAATTTAAAAGTTTGTTATTTTAATTTACCATATGATAATCAAAAGAAAAATAGTTATGTTGGTTTTTTAATATGATCATTTACATTAAAGTAAAAAAAACTTAGCAATCTAGTATTTTATTAGTTCAATAAATTGTATGTCCAAATCATTAATTAACTGAACCAAATCATTCAATATTGATACTTATAAATCAAATCTACTTGTTCATTGTTTAGTTTAGTTCATTATTTGCTTCTTATTGATTTTATTGGGTTTCCCGGATTCAAAGACCAACATATAACAAACTGAAGGATTTCGGATCCCCAAGAACCGAAACCCGAATCATAATTTTAAATCCAGAAAAGTATTAAAATAAATTGCGGAACAAACTAACCTGGATGCCATTGCTAATATTCTAGATCTTGCTAGTGGCTCTGCTCTACCAAGACTGATCTCCAAATGTTGATCTCCTCGTCACGAACTACACCAAACGGTGAGACTCTACCTACTAGAGGTAGAGCCATGTTTCCACGACTGATCGCAGAAGAAGAACTGGAAGAGAGAGAAATATAACTATATGGGTTCTCTCAATATGAGAGCCCCCAAGCTAATACATGGATTGAGCAACTTGAATGATGGGGAATCATTCCTATTTATAGGAGAATGGGAGAGCTCCGATTTACTAACTATCCGATGTGGGACATAATTAAAATAGCCCACATTCCAATGGATCAACCCATAACCCAATTGGACTCCCACATGGGCAGATATTTAGCCCACAAAATCCAACATACTCCCACTTGCACTTGGTGGGAGGTCCATGACATTCCTTATCACAAAAGGAACTCTCTATCTCTCAACCTCTTGTCGTTTTCTTTCATACTCCGTGTCAGTCGTGACAGCTTGGCACGATATGTCGGAGCCTTATTCTAGAAGCCTTTTAGGCCCAGCAATAAGTGATGCTACAACCCAAAAGGTGTGATGATGTGACCACTTTTCTCATCCAAAAAATAATGTGACATGGTTCCCTAGACATGTCCATAGACATGGCTAGCCCAATCACTCTAAGTCTACAATAAGCCTAGGACTTTAGCCACACTCAATTGTGATAGGTATCCACATCCATGAGATCCTCTAAAGGGATCACATAATGGGTCGACCTCAAGATACTACCACATATGTATATGTTAACAAAGTCTTCCTTTTGCCCTCCTATCAATTCAATCAAAGATAGTTGCTTTCCCGACTATCTCCCATTGGGCCATATTTTGCCATAGCCTTTTAGAAAGCAATCAAAGTATCATGCACTACCTTCTCTCTTCATGACAGAGTCAAAGTAATAAGGGTACCTTCTTGAAAGGACTGGCGCATCCTTTTAGGGACTCACACAACATTGAAGCAAGGATTGATTCACATGCTTCCCTCTATGGTTCATAAAGAACATGCAGTATGAAACTCATGTTGTGGTATTCTAGAGCGTATGTCGATTTCGATCATTCATCTTTACACCACACAGACCCTGGTCCAAATTCACCTAGAATCTGACTTGAGATTTCTACCACGCTTCGTTCGCTTCTCATAGCTCCAAGCGGAGCACTCACGTCTGGCTACAGGCATTATGAATAGCGGGGATTCATAATTCGATCACAATACTTTCTCGTTGTCTTAGTGGATCTCATCCTAGTATACTTACTAGGGTGACTTATCTATTCTTTATTTGGTGTTTTCCTGTTCAACACTCAGCGCTTTTGAGCTGCCTTTGGATATTCACACTTTATCCAACCATGGTATTGAGGAAAAACATTCAAGTCTCATCTTGGCCCACACCACTTGTGTGTCCAAGGCAGTTGCTCGTGTGAGAGAGCCAACCTCCCAAGCTTGTACGACATACTTTGCATATTGTGTAATATTCTTACTTCTTGATTCGCACAAAATAAAGGTATGCCTTAGCAATACACCATATTTACAATCAAGAAATAGTGCTTTTCTAAAGCTTGTCCTCATGACATAAAGTTTAACACATAAACTATATTAAATTACCTTGATATATGCAACCCTATAAATTTCACATGTCACAAAACATGTTCTTAAGTGTTGGTGATACCAATGAAGAGTTCATTGGGGAACCTATGTCCCTTTAGGAATCTTTTCCCTAATTAGAGTAGGGATATGATAGCTTGATGTATTTAAAACACTAGTTTTATGGCTTGTATTCTTCATACAGCCAACCCACCACTATGGGACTGAGAGGGGTTAGAGCCAATGCTCCGTCATGGGTCATCTTGCGAGAACCCCCCTCCACGGTTACTTGGTGTGTAGACTAATATCACATGGTAATTTATAATTGTGCAACAACGTCTCATACGAAGTTGTGTTGCGTCCTTCCATGGTACTTAGGCTTTCTTGGTGTAAACCATAGCTGTTTGGCCTAGGAGACCAATATCACTGGATTGTCGGCTTTGTTTGCGATATCCAAGTGACATATGATCATCCCAAGCTTGACTGTCCCTCATACTGTTGATGATCATGCAACGAACTCTACGTTAGAGAAATACATGAATGTTTTTTACTTCGGCCTAGTGCCTAGCTAGAAAATACACTTAGACATGGACTTCAACTTATTCAAATCTTTTAACCAATCAACATTAGTGTGACTCATAAGTCACTATGATAAAACAACTGATTGTCAACAGTGCCCTACAAGTACCTCAAAATCTCTTAACAGATCTTTGTCCTAGATTTGACTGATAACGACTCACCAAGCCGACTACAAAAGGTGCGTTGGAGCAAGTACATTCCTCATTGTACTTAAAGCTACCACCACATGTGTGCAAATTCATCTTCACGACTCCGTCTCTGACTTAGTCTAAAAGCACAAAGCAAGACTCAACTCTTGCCTTTTCTACTAAGGCACCACCGGGGTTCAGATTCTCTCACAAAAAATCTATCAAGAATCTCTTCTATGTAGGATGCTTGTGACAAAGTGAGCTAATTCTTAGAGCAATGTGTATGAATCTAGGCTCCCACTGTCTAACCTATTTCCTTCATCTTAAAAGATGGTGGGATAACCATTTTAAATGGTTGAAGCAATCCATATGTTGTTTCTAGCTTACCATATGTCTTCTACATAGGGTGTGAGGGTAATGACATACTCTCAGCTTTCTTGACATGGACTAAGTGGTCAATAACCACGAGTTTAGATGAAGGTGTGAAATCTTGAGAAATCACTGGAGTTAGCACATTTGTGCTCCTGACCTCTTGCCACAAAATTTACATGCTCATGCATGTAAACTCTTCACCTAGATTGTCCTTCAAATAAGTGGTATTAACATCCAACGAATGTACTCCTAGACTTAAACCGGTGACTGAAGCTAGAATCAAACTTTGTCCACACAACAGACGGGAAGGCTTTGACACTTTCGATACCTTCTTGTTGCGTAAACATCTTCACTGCTTAATGTGCCTAGTACTGGTCATTTGACCCATCTACCTCTCTTAAGCTTTGAGAGCACTCTTGTTCTTATAGACTTCGTCATCTTTTCTTCCATCATTTTAATCTACCATTTACTAGTAGAGTTGGAGAGGCCTCTTTGGACCATCTTTAGCTCTTCTTCACATGAGAGTTACTACTACTCTAGTACTCTCCTTAGATTGTGCTCTGTGGGAGACATGCTTCTCATAAGCATCACTCCCACTAGACTTGGCAACTGGAGGTGCGTCTATACGCTTCTCGTGGTGTGTTGTTGATCCTCCTCCTCTTAACAGAGGTGCACATTCTAAAATCCATCTCTCTTGGTAGAAAAGTTAGTCTTAAGGAACATTAAATTCTTAGACTCAAATTTTGTCACTGCAGAATCTTCATCCTCGCTAACGAAGATGTATCCTTTTGAGTGACCAAACTATCTCAATGAGATAAGCTACTTGCCTTTAAGGGCAAGCTTCCCACACTACTGAGAAGGATCAATTGTGCTATGAACCCTCATGGTCTTAGCTTCCTCTAATTAGGTCTTTTACCCAAGTGGACAAGTAGTACTCATAAGGAATCATGCTCACAGAATTACAGGGCAAATGGTTAAGCACAAAAGGCATTTGGTAAGACATCTCCCCGATGGTGACATCCACCTAAGCCATTATCAACTTAACCTACTCCTAAAGCAACCAATTTTCTATGTAGTGTATGGAATGGTTAGCTATCCAACTATTCCATTTTCATCACAAAATTGTGAGAAATTACAAGGCCCTTTGCCTTGGCCCTCACACACTCGTCAGACCACTAATGTCCTCGTGGACTAATTTGATGAAGACAGAATTTATGATTTCATGACTTAATAGTTTTCAAGTTGGTTTGCCTGTAAGACAATATTTTCAAATTGGCATTGGGAATTTGTCCTCTCAAATTCTCCTCTGCTAGTAAGTAAACTTGTCCTACGCGCCTATTCTAAACTGGTATATCAACCACAAAAGAAGACACAGTAAAACAACCACTTGAACTACGTGAATGTAATTCAAGGTGTATCACAACACAACCATTTTCATAAAATCAAAACCTAACACTATAGAGTCATGATGAACATGCAGATCACATTAAGTCATAAGTTCACTCAACGAGATAACACGTAACAAGATCCGCTCAGTATCTAGAACATAGAGCACATATAAAGAAAAAAAAAGTGGCCACTACACAACTTGAGTTTGTAGACGCCTAACTCCATTACTTTATTGATGCTTTGTTCCCACAGGGATACTTCTGCTCCCACTGGGCAGATGGCGAAACTCCAAGAACCAATGCTCATGGGTGAGAGGAAAAATTTTCGCAAACAATTTCGCGCATAGTGTCCTTTTGACACAAACACCATTTGTCCTTGGTCAAAAATTTCCTATCATCCCTTGCTTCTCTTTTGAACCGAGGCTACTTACCTTACACTTAGCTTTTCTCTTCCTAACACCACATCTCTTGGACCTATTATCCTTGTTCTTGGAGCCTTGTGCTCTAAGAAGCTTTAGCCACTTAAGCTACGTGCTTTATGGATATTGCAGCCTCATGCCACTAATCCTTGAGCAATATGTGGTGTTTGATATCATCAAGAATTTGATGTTATCAGTGGAGGTCAAAATAACCTACACGTTCTCCCAAGAGGGAAGAGATTTGATAATAGTTTCAACTTACTACTTACCAGTTGGGAGTCTTCAGGCTGACACATACTCCGAAATCATGTTTGATTTCTCCCTTTCATGCGTCTTCATGCTCTTGTCAGAGTGCATCTTAGAAATATCATACTTTGATTGTAAGTTGCTTCAATTTGGTGGCCATAGTGTCACCAAACTGGTCTCTCTTATGTGATCTACTTCACTTTTAAAGTAGTATGGTTTTTGATTTAACACACAATGTCATTCAAAGGTGCTGCGAGGTAACGTATTCCGAACATCACCACAAGGCTATTATATGACATACTCCAAGATTTCCAATACCTTCTCTTAATAGGAATTGTACTTTCCTAAATGTCATAACTAATCCCACTACGCTATTTTGTTTCTCTCCCTAATGGAGATCCACAACTACAGGTTTTTTAGTTTCACTATCAGTCAATCCTTAACGCTAACATTTACACAGTTCTCTATTACACAACACACGGTTATTGAAAATTGTAATCAACGCAAGACAAGTGTAAATATAAACAGTCTTTGCATTCGAAAAGTGGGGTCAACCACCCTCATCATACGAAGAACTAATATATCTACACCTTTCTATGCATGACTCGTCAATTTCCACTGAACAGTCATAATCCCTTTTCGATTCCCACTAGATAAGCATTCAAGATGGATATCGGAGCCTGCCACATGCTTGACCACGAACTTCCACTTGATTACAATGCTTACAACCATTTAAATAGTCATATACCATTTAAATTTTCACGTGCATAAGCATTTACTTTTGAGGTTATGGATCTTTCATAAACTACCATCAACTCCTACTCGAGTGAAATGCTTAATCTGATTTAAACAGTCACATACCATTTAAATCCTTTCTCTCGTTGTGTATGTGAATGAGTCAAGAGATAGCCATCTGTCTTTTCTTAGACTCTAATTTTCCCTAGTTTCTCCTTATAATTGATTTCGTCAGGAAAACCGAGAAAAATGACCTAAAGATCGTTAAAAACAGAGCTAAAACAAAGAAGTTACGCGCGAACTAAATTCACGCTTAAACAGATTATTATAATAATTAATATTTTGGCCCAAATATTTCTAGAGAATCTAGGCAAATCTTCTTAGTTTAGGTTCAAATCAATTTTGAATTTTAGAAAATTTAAAATATTTAAATTTCAAATTCAAAATTATTTGACAATATCTTATTTCAAAAAGATCCCAAAACACAATATTTAAAATTTTTGACCTATTACAAAGATTAAACCAGAAATAATAACAAATATTAAAAACTGGAAACCTAGGCATATTCCTAAGTTCATAAAAAACATGAATATTGTCATGGAACTATATACATGTTCCTAAGTTTTAAATAAATACAAAATCTAATAACATACACAGGATAAATATACACTTTATACATTATCTATCCCTAAAACAATTTAGGGAATAGGAGAACAACTATACATAAATAACTCATATTTATACAAACCCCAAAAATAAATTTGGGAAGGGATAATTATATCCCTACGACATTTTGGAATTACAAATTCCTAGAGAACAGAGCACTAGCATAAAGCTAGCTCTGATACCAACAAAGGATTTCGGATCCCCAAGAACCAAAACCCGAATCATAATTTTAAATCCAGGAAAGTATTAAAACAAATTACAGAACTTACTAACTTGGACGCCATTGCTAATATTCTAGATCTTGCTAGTGACTCTGCTCCACTAAGATTGATCTCCAAACGTTGATCTCCTCGTCACGAATTACACCAAACGGTGAGACTCTACCTACTAGAGGTAGAGCCATGTTTCCACGACTGATTGCGGAAGAAGAACTGGAAGAGAGAGAAATATAACTATATGGGTTTTCTCAATATGAGAGCCCCCAAGTCAACACATAGATTGAGCAACTTGAATGATGGGGAATCACTCCTATTTATAGGAGAATGGGAGAGCTCCCATTTACTAACTATCCGATATGAGACATAATTAAAATAACCCACATTCCAATAGATCAACCCATTACCCCAATTGGACTCCCACATGGGCGAATATTTAGCCAACCAAATCCAACACAAACAAATACTATTGTGGAAACAATAATAATACAACGGAAGTTATTAACTTAGGGTGCGTTTGGATTGGAAGGTTAAGGTAAAAGAGGATAAAGGAATGAGGGAGGTAATAAAGGAGAGGTAAAGGATTTGTGTTATAAAAGAGGTTTTTAGTAAATATTGTTTGGGAAAATGAGAGATAAAGGTGGAATTATGATGTGAAATTATTTTAAGGGTATGTAATGATTGCGGTGGGTTGAAATAATTGTATTGGTATTTTAAATTTGTGTTGGGGTAAAAATGGTAAAAATAAAGGAGAATAAAGGAGTGTTTTTTGTGTGTTGATAAAGTAGTACGATGAAATGATTGCCTCGACATTTGTGCTAAAGGAGAAGTTAATAAAGGAGATTTTTGGAGTGGTAAGGTAAAGGAGGAAGAAGGTGTGAATGTGGGACCAAAATGTAATTTTTAAGTAGTGAATTGAAAATTTTTTGGGACTAGATTATATATTTTTCCTGTTTACTGTCTTTTAGTTTTATTTTAAAATTTTCATACTACAAAAAATTACCCATGTATAAAATAGAGGAGGGACCAAAATGTATATTTTCTGGGGTATGAATTATGTATTTTTCAAAATTTTGTTCTTCAGTAGTTGCACAGAACAAAAAATAATAGTAATATATATACTGAATGATGGACCAATATGTATATTTTTTTATATGAATTATACATTTTTTCTCAATAGTGTATAATACAAAAAATATTATCCATATATATACGGGAAGAGTGACAAACCTGTAAAGTTTTGAGATTCGAGAATTATAATTTTTTTCTTATATTGATTTTTTTTTTTTTTTACCACAAAAAAATTACTCATATATGTGTTAGAGTAGGGACCAAACTGTAATTCAATTTTCTCACCAGCAAAAATATATTTTTTCTCATTAATGTTTTTAAAATATGGTTATAAAAATTTTCACACCACCAAGAATATTACCCTGGGATCTGGTTACACTAAAAAAATATTATTAAAGTTGGACTGATCTATAATTTTCGTTGTCGAATGAGACAACAAAAAATATTACCCATATACTGAAAACAGAAAAAAAATAGTTGCAACATGCCCAAGGGAATTCGAACCCAGTCTCGTGTGTTTTGTGCATATATGTTATAACCGCTAAGCCACATGTTGAAGATTGGTAACTTGAACCAAAATTGAGTCGTTATCTACTATACACACATACATATATACTAGGGGTTTTGCGTGCCTTTGTATGTCAAATTTTAAAAAATTTAATGTTAAATTTTATAAAAAATTAAATTTCAATTAATATTTAAGTAATAGTTTTTAGTAAATATATTTAATTAACATTTAATTTTATAAAGAAATAATTATATAAAAAATAATTGTTTTTAATATCTATGTTTTTAATTTGTTGTTAGTTCCTTAAATTAAAAAAAAAAGAAGAAAATTAAATATAATATAAATATACGTTCTACCAAGCAGTCAGTCTTATCCATATAAAGATAAGACTATATTTCACAACTGGTCGCGAGAAAAAAACTCTGGTAGAGAGAAAAAACCTAAAGAGGACTATTCCAAAGGAGAACTCCATATCCAAATGCATTGAAATCCACAATATGAAATAGCATAGGAGAACTCCTATTCATCAGAGAAAGAGAAAGTTCAAAGTACAAAACTACCTCATGTGGGATTTAAATTATCCTGCAATCAATAATTGACAAGCAAATGAAATTTCTATTTAATCCAAATCATAAAATATCACATCACAACCGAACGTTACTATTGTTGTCCCAGCCTTCATAGTTCCATTTTCTTTTAGGTGTTGATGTGTTATGTATCATTATCCCCTAAATTTCTATATCCATATCCATTTCCAATGAACATTAGGTGTGGCCTTCCCCAAAATTTCATTTCTATATTCATTTCTATTTCCATTTACACTTGGGAGTTACGTATTGTTGATCCCATGATTTCACAGTTTCACCTTCACTAATGCATGAAGAATATTTTTATAATCCCTTTCAACCCATCATAGGAGAGCATACGAAAACATAATTTCACAATTGTCAACATAGTTGTTAGGCAAAATGCACCATGGAGATCCTAGAGGGGGTGAATAGGATCTGAAAACTTTTTCCCAAACTGTTAAAAAGTCGGATAAATAAAATCAGTTCCTTACTGAAAATCGCTTCCTTAACTAGAAGGTTTACTTAAAATCAGTTCCTTTAAATAAAAACCTTAGTTCCTTTACGAAAACGTTTAGTTCCTTAACCAGGTGTTCAGTTCCTTCAGTGAATAGATCACTTCTTTAGAAACAGTTCACTCCCTCTAAAAACAGTTTGATTCCTTAAAACAGTTTTGTCTCCTTAACAACACTTTTGTCAAAACCCTTTGTATCAAAAACCTTTTCAACGCTTAACTTAAAGATATAAAATGCGGAATAATAAAGAGTTAAGGGATAGAGAGATTGACACCACGATTTATACTGGTTCTGTAATACCCGGAGAAATTAATTAGAATTATTTCTAAATGGGATGATTTAATTTCAGGTTTGACTTGGAGCAGTGGAGTTTGGTGTTGGAAGTAGAAGCTTTAGTATAAATATAGGAATAAGTGGGAATTAGAAGAAAGAGGGACTAAAATGTAAAATCTGGAAGTTTGTTGTAACTTTTGGAAAGTTAACTAAGTGTAAATAAGGGAGTATGTGAGTGAGTAAGTATGTGAGGAGTAGAGATGGAGGAAAAGATGGAGTTTAGGGAGTTAATTGTGAAACTAGAAACTTGAGCTGGGGAAGAAATGGTGTTTTTCCCCAAAGAGTTAATAAACTCTTATAAAGTTAGAAAGCAGAGAGTAAAGTCGCAGAAAACTAAAAAAAAAAGAAGAAATAGAAGAAGAGAGAAGAGAGGGGCGACGTGGGAGAGGAAGAGGAATTGGAAGCCACATCCACTTTGACACAAATTGAAGGAAGATCTTGAAGATTTGGGAGCTCTAGTTCACAAGCTTCAACTAGGTAGGGTTCTCTCTTTCCCTCCTCATCTCCAACTCTTGTTTCATTTGTATAGAAACCTAGGGTTTGCTAAGATGGTGTTTGATGAAGTCTTTGGCTGTGTGAGAGTTAATTTGTTGATTTAATGAAAGTTTATAAGTATATGTATGATAAATGAATGTTGAGAATGTGTAGAAATATCATGGGTGTTCTTGAATCATGTTTGTTGTTATGTTTAGTTGTGACGTCTAAATTGTTTACCTATTAATCAAGGTGTTGATGTTTACTTGCTGAATTTTTAAGTTGGGAGGTATGGTTTTGAAGCTCAAAGCAAGAATTTTCGGAATTTGATGTTTGGCATGAGAAAGGGGCAAATCTACTCTGTTTTTTCCATGACACAGTGGGAAGAATAGATGATATCTCTACAACCCGTGGTTTGCTTTCCATGATCTACCACTTGTTTTAAAGCTTAGAAATAGAGGAATCCATACATAGTTTAAGTCTGAAGATCAGACGGTTAGATGGGGATAAAATTGCTCACAAAACATGACGCCTAAGTTGGGAATTTGCAGAATCTTCTAGTTTTTGTGTGTTGAGTTTCCCTTTACTTTAGGGGACTTCTTTGAGAGATATTTATCTTTAAGTATGGAGTAAATTGAGGGTTTTTAAAAGGTGGAATGATTGTATTTCAACTTTATCTTCAAACTTTGTGTGTATTGAAAGGTTTGTTATTTCACTAAAGTACAATGTTACACACTTGAATTGGGGATATTGTATATTTGAATTATGTTTTGTCATGACTCTTTGATGGTGAAGGCCCTCCCCACCACTTGTGAAAAGTGTGATGGGTAATGTTCATGGTGGATTCCATGGACGGCCTAAGGTGGATTCCTTAGGTGACAGGCTGCTTGGTTTGTGCGCACGCAGGGAGACGTTCCGGAAGCCTAGGTCGGATGACCAATTGTATTTGAGCATGACATTATGAGATAATCATGAGTTGATGAATATAGAAGTGTTAGTATGTTATTATTGTGATTAATGATTATGTTGTATGATGATAAGATATAATCGATGTTCATTTCATGCTTGTTGTAATATGGTTAATTGTTGGAATTTATATATTTGAAAGATGGTTTGGTGTGAGGATTGTGGTGCAAGTGGAGAGAGTTTAACCTTACTGAGAATGTTAATCCTCACCCTACAAAACATTTCAGATTCTGTTGTGCAGGGAAAGGCTAGGGTTCGTTCAGGCACAGGAAGTACTCCACTTCTTGAAGGTCCTCCACGTGCACCTCAAGGTGGTTGACTCTTGTTGTGATAGCTAGATGCAGTTGTTGTGTATATTACGCTTTTATGTTTCTCTTTTGGGCCCTGTGTGGCTATCCTTAGAGGCTGAGCCTCCTGTACTGACTGGGTTTGCGAGGCGGAGCCTCAAGTATGTTTTTGTAGAATCTCGTGAGTCTTGTATGAACTCTAAGAGAATTCTTATCAGGTTATGTTTTAAAGGGCCATGTGACACACTGTAATAGTGTAATGTAAGTTGTGTTTTATTTTCTATTAGGATGTTACAGGTTCACCAAGAGCTTAAACCTTGATATGGAAGTTCCTCTTGACTACGTCTACTCCCCGAGCAATGGCAAGGGATTTCGTATATTAATACTTTGTAGGCAACCGACCAATACAATGGAATCAACCTAAGATTAGGATCACCCCTAAGGTTTTACAATCTCCCTTTTACAGTCCCCACAAATCTCACGGGTAGTCTCCAGGTTCCTATACACTCCTCTTATCTTGCAACCACACACGGCTCACCACTAGGGTTTCACAACAAACGAGGAAGGCAACCTACTACCACTAAGGTTTCGAACGAATCAGACAATAGATGAAGTAGATGGTGTCTCTCACAAAGAGATAGGTATTTCTCACAAAAAGTAGGTTCACACAAAGTGATTCTCTCCACAAAGGATTGTCCCACTAAGGGTTACAACACATGTAATAGCACAAAGCTTTCTGAATTCTCTTGATAGCAGCTTGAATATCACATAATCAGTATTCTTCAACGTATGAAGCCTTCTCCTTTTTATAGGCATCATTGAGGTTGAGCTCCATAAGAAAGTAATTTGAATTCTTTGATTTCCAAATGCTCCAACGGCTAGGTCATCAAGAATTATCAATTCTCTTCAATGCTCATACAGCTCCAACGTTTAGAATTCATAAATATCATTCTTGCTGTCCACTCTATTCAAATTTGAATTTTGGCTCCATTAGCATTAAACTGGTCAGGATCTGGCAATCAGGATTTGAAATGTTTACATATATAGATCATCGCAATAAACACAAAGTATGAGTTAGGAAATTAATTATAATCAAAGATATTATATGATCAGCACTTAATCAAGTCATATACCGAGTTTCCTAATCAAGGGCGCATGAATTAATCACAAAGATCTTCATTTAAGAGCTTACGCAATATTTCCAGATTTGTTTCCTTTTTCATCAAGATATGATTATGATCTTGCTTCAATAATGATTAGATCGAGTTAAATCAATTAGCATCAATCATAATTCATCTAATTAATAATTGAAACGATTATACAACATTTCAGAACATTAAAAATATTTATTACAAAATTTTTGTTAATTATCAAAATATAATCAGCGATAAAGGATATGACAGTCTGTTCTCGCGGATCCTTAAGGATATGAGATATCAAGGAGTTCCTTAATTTCCCAACAATAGCGACAATACTTCATGTAAGATAATAAAATCATAATCAAAAGCACAATTAACTCCATCAACGTTACATTTAAAAGAATTAAGACTATATACAAGGATGCCTAAAATTACTAAAATTCAAGTAAGCATTAATAAAAGAATTAATTTATACTACAAGCATTATCAATTAACTAATGAACTCTCAAGCGAGGCAGAGGTAAAAAAAATTTCCTCATCTTTATCGTGAGGATAGATGACTTCACTCTTTAGCTTCAAATCAATGTTCAGTGTTGGTGAATTTTGGGACAAAGGTTCAGAAGTAAAGAACAGTGTCTTCCCCTTAAAATTTAGAGTTCTTACAATTTAGTCCTTCAAACGTGAACTTTTTTTGGAGTGGAATATTTCAAGAAACTTTTATTGTTGGATTCCTCATAAAATGTAAGTCCCAAATATATATATAATTTATTTCATAAAAAAATTTTAATTTTATAGGACATTTACCTTACGCAGAAGAGTCACAAATCAATAGCAAAAATAAACTTCCATAAAATTTTAACTTTGCTCCCATTTTTTTTACCAAAAGCTTAGAAAATATGTAGATTCTAAATACAATCTCTAAAATTTTAAACCATCAAATTTTTTAAATTCTAAAAATACCTTAACTCAAATGGGGAAGATTTATTTGAGCCATCATAAAACCATTTGCAAGAGAGTCCTATTACTCATTTAGCAACCTCATATTGTTATGGAGTGTGTTAGATAGTAATCTATCTAGCTATTCCCCTTCTCAGATTCCCAACATTAAAGTACTTTAAAGTAATCCTCCACATAAAAGAGAGAAGGAAAAAAAAACTAATATAGAGAATTCTATCCTAAAAATTAACCCAAGAATGCAATAATTCTATTTCTTTTTGTCAAAAAAAAAAATGAGATTTTGATCTTAGTAGGTCGTATAATCGAGTTGGTTTAGTTTATACGATTAATTTTAGTCATGAAAAGTCTCGAATTTAACTTGAATTTTCTTCATGCATTTGTTTTGTTTATCTATTTTTTAGTGTTGAAAGAAATTAATTGATGCAAACGAAACGAAGATAGAAGAAAAATGTCCATACATAAAGAATACCAAAATGCACAGACACCCCCTGAGTTTTAGATTGGGTGCACATAACATCACTGAGTTTTCAATTTGTGCAAATAGGTCCCGCTGAGTTTTCAATTACGTGCAAATAACACCCTTAAGTGCTACATCAGTGAGGGTATAATAGTAATTTTATAAAAAAAAATGTAGGTCAAAGTTTTATTTTTGTCCCTCAAGTTTGCTCAAAGTTTCATAATTCGTTCCTAACTATTGAATATGGCCATAACTCTCTCATTTTAAACCTGAACGCGATGAAATCAGAGTTACGTGTTGAACTTGATGAGTTATTTCTTTACCCAGTTGGAGTTATCAATAAACGAGGTCAAATCGAACCCAAAAATAGGTCACTTTTTTTCATGAATTTGGTTATATCACTCTCGTTTTAAGTTCAAATGCAACGAAATCGGAGCTACAAATTATACTTAAAAAATCATTTTTCTACCTAGTTGGGGTCGTTGGCAAAAGAGATCAAATAGTACTCCGAAAGTGAGTTCGGTCAAAACATCAGTATTAACTTTTGTAGTATAATTTAACATTGTTTGTCAATTGTCCCAACTAGATAGAGAAAGAACTTGTTAAGAATAACTTATAGTTCTGATTTCGTTGCATTTGGACTTGAAATGAGAGAGATATGACCAAATTCATGAAACAAGAGTCCTATTTTCGGGTCTGCTTCCATACCCAATTTGACCTTGTTTAATTGGTTGATGACTCCAATTGGGCAAAGAAATAACTCATCAAATTTAACTTGTACCTTTGATTTCATCGCTTTCGAGTTTGAAACAAGAGAGATATGACCACATTCAATAGTTAGTGACCAATTATAAAACTTCTAAAAAATATTAAGGATCAAAATAGAATAAAAAATGTATTAGGGATCAAAAGGAAACTTTTGGTAAATAATAGAGACCAAAATAAGATTTTGGCCTTCTAGAAAGTATAGAAAAATGTAAAATCAATATAAGCATGTTAGTGAAGGGGATGATCATTGATGCCATTTGTTTTACTTAGCAAGGGTTCATTTTTATTTTTGTTTCCTTTTTGTTCTTGAATTTTGTTTTTTTTATTGTTTTTTGTTGAAAAGCAACGTTTTTTGTTCCTGAACTGAGTGATGGGCTTGAGAAGAATATTTGTTTTTGTTTGTTATGATTATTATGAACTTGGATATTACGTCGTTTCTTTTTTAAATGAAATTTTTTAACCCATTCTCTATGCACATTTTCTTTTAAATTCCTAAAAATTACTTATTTACACATGTGAGTGAAGGGGATGATGCCATTTGTTTTAATCAGTGAGGGTTCATTTTTGTTCTTTGTTTCCTTTTTTTTTTTTTCCTAACGAGGGCTAAGCTACTATAATACATTTGGGAAAATTCATTTCAAACTCACAGGCCGTTTATTTTGAGATATATAACGCATAGGAAAATTATATACCAATAACATTGTATATTTTAAAATTACCTTTTGGTCCAATTGGTTTTCAAAGTTCAAACCATTGACCGAATAGGGCTCCAGCTAGAGATTTGAAAATAAATTAGAGTATAGAAGTTGGCCAAAAAAAAATTAGAGTATAGAAGGCTTGATAAAAATTATCTCTATATTCTTTAAAAAAGAAAAAGATGATCTCTATATATGGAGAAAACAAATCAGAGAGAATTTGGCTAAATTATTTAACTATATATATAAAGAAGATTTTCAATATTTTAATTAAAAATTAATATATTTTAAATTTTAAATTGAATTATAATTGATTGACAAATAAAGTCTCAAGTGAGGCAAAGATAAGTCAAATATGAATTAAAAATTAATATATTATTATTCCATTTGCTCGGGTTTCATTCAATCTTTGTCTCATCTAATCTACGATTTTCTCGGCCTACTTTCTATATTCTTGTTGCGTAGCTGTGTGAAAAAGAAGATGAAGATACAAATTGGTACCATGTATGGTATGGATTTCAAATTGGTTCATTAACTTTCAATTTTTTTTAGATTGGATCTACAAATTTCTATTATTTTTTAAATTAGTCTCAACCTATTTTCGACATGTGATTTAGCCTCATTTAGTAACTATAACAATTGGATAAAGAAAAAATTCTTCAACAGTTAGCACATAATTCCTAATTCATTGCATGTCTGAACGAGAGAGATTTGACAAATTTTGCTTGTTTGACTGTGAAATGAGTTATCCACTTTGAAACTCAATTTAACCTTATTTGTTGGCGTTTTAAAATATTTGTCAAAACAATCGGCTCCTTTAGATGTGTTGCATTTAAGCTTGAAACAAGCAAAATTTGATAATATTTACTATTTTTTAACCCAATTTTAAAAGTTATAAAAACATGTGAAATCAATATAAGTATATTAGACGATGGGGATGATGCCATTTGTTTTAGTTAGTGATGGTTCATTTTTGTTTTTAGTTTCCATTTTTTTTTAATTTCTATTGAATTGAGTGGTGGGCTTGAGAAGATTTTTTTCATTTCTTTTTATGATTATTATGAGCTTGGGATCTCACGTCTTTTTCTTTTGTCTAATATATATTTTTTAATCCATTCTCTTTTTAAATTATTTTTGAAATTCCTATATATTACTTATTTACTCTACTTAAAAAATATTTATTTACACAAATAGTCCAAAAATTATTTACTTATAGAATAATGGTCAAAGTGCAAATTTTGTCCCATATCTTTTTCTTAGTTCCCAATTTGATTCTCTATTTTTTTTTTTGCATTTTTGGTCTCATATTCATGCAAAAGGTCTCAATTTGGCCCCATATTATTTTTCTTCAAGTTGCATAATTGATCCCATATTTTTGCAAAAGGATCAATCGTTAGTCGATCTGTTTGTAAAGATACGGGACCACCTCTGTACCTAACTTAAAGATATAGGACTAATTCTGCAATTGACCCAAAGATATGAGACTAATTTAGAACTTGACCCAAAGATATGGGATCAAATCTGTAAACAATGATGTAAATAAATTTGACAAATAATTGATTTATTCACAAAATAAATGAACTTATATACTATATAAATAAACAATGATGTATTGGTATCATCATCTCCACAAAATTGCATTTCAACAAGGAAGAAGAAGAAGAGGAGGAAGAAAATATAGTGGCTATAATGAGAAGGCATCATCAAATTTTAATTCTGTTAGTAGCGACAACATTAATGGTGTGGTGGAAAATACAAAGAGAGGTAATGCATGGGCATGGAGAATATTTCCAGAAGTTACAGTTCAAATTTTCAATAACGAAACACCACATTGGTTGGAAAATGGATTCTTTAGAATTCCTTCACCATGTATTTTTTGTAAAGTTGTAGAGAAAAATGAAGAAGAAGAGAAAGAAAATGTGAATCCTACATATTGTTATTTTATGGGTCCCACATTTTCTCTCCTTTTTTATTTCTTTCTCTCTCCAACTTTGCAAGAAATGCGCTGGGGCACTTTGAGAACCTTCTTGTTACTCCAATCGCGTAAAACCTATTCTTCCGCGGAAACCAAATTGTCAGGCTTTCTCTCACTAGACATTCTCTCTACTTAAAATATCCTCCTCTTTAAGAAATGCTTTAAAAACAAACACTTGTTAGATAAATTCACAATTTAGTCACATTGAGATTTAATTTATATTTTTGAATTATTTTATTTTTATAATTTAATCTATATAAGATATATTTCAAACACTAATTAAAATGCATAATCGATNAATTAAATTGTCTTTTTCTTATAATCAAATTAAGCTAGTCATTAAATGCTAGACATTAAATTTGACAAATAATTCATTTATTCACAAAATAAATATATGAACTTATATACTATAAATAAACAATGATGCATTGGTATCATCATCTCCACAAAATTGCATTTCAAAGAGGAAGAAGAGGACGAGGAAGCTGAAAATATAGTGGCTACAATGAAAAGGGATCGTCAAATTTTGATACTTCTAATAGTGATGACATTAATGGTGCACTACCAAAAATTTGTCTTTTAGTGGCGGTTCATGTCCGGCGGTTCACTTAAACCGCCACTGCATAATGGTTTAGCGGCGGCTTTCCCGGCGGTTTAACAGCCTCCAAACAAAAATAATGATTTTTTTCTTTTTAATTATTTTTTAAAATATTGTGGCGGTTTGAAACCGCCGGAATATTAAAGAAGAAAAAAAATAATATTTCCGGCAGTTTACAACCGCCGAAATCATTTTCGAAAGAAAAAAAGAAATTTATATTACAATTTTATTTTAATATTAAATATACAGGCGGTTTGTAAACCGCCGGAATTTAATTAAAAAAACAAACTAAACCGCCGGAACCATATTTGCCAGAAAAAATAAAAAATTTCTAATTCAATATTATTTTAATATTAGATATACCGGCGGGTCCAAACCGCCGGAATTATTTTTTTCAAAAAAAATTTATTTTTCCGGCGGTTTAGAACCGCCGAAAAAGTTTGGGATTTCATTTTCATCCCCCGCTGGATTTTAGTCCTCTCCCGCCCTCTCCACTTCCATTTTCCCATTTCGCCTCATTTTCCCCTTCACTTTGAATTCGCGCCCTCTCATTTTCCTCTTCACTTTCACCCGTCACATTTTAGGGTTTTGATTTGCTCCGCCGTTGTCAGTCACAGTTTAGGCTCCGTCGTCGTCGTTTGCATCGTTCTCTGTCGCCGTCGTCGTCGTTTGCGTCGTTCTCCGTCGCCGCCGTCGTCGTCGTTCTTATCCTCCACCACCGTTTTGCAAAAGGCTCGTCCCTCCACTTCCCAAAACCTTCGTCGGTTTCTTGATTCCGAGTGCCTCATTGGCGACGAGACTGGCAGTATCATCTTCACGGCTCGCAACGAACAAGGTCCAATTTCACTTCCCCTTTTTTCTTTTCTTAAAGGAAATAGGCAGTCTCGTCGCCTATTTTTTAGCTCGCCTAGCCCCTTAGCTGATTAGCTTTGCCCAAAGCTAAAAAATTTAACACGGTTTGGAAACCCACAATAATGTAGTATCATCTCGTTGAATTTTGCTGGAAAGGTTTTGTTAGTTTGGAAATAGGCAGTATCATCTCGTTGAATTTTTTACTGGAAAGGTTTTGTTAGTTTGGAAATTGGACCTTTCCAGTAAAACTCACAAAATTTAACACGGTTTGGAAAATTAGCTCGCCTAGCCCCTTAGCTGATTAGCTCTGAAGATGATTGAATTGAACACATAAATCAAATGAAACTATAAGAACAAAGTGTTGGATTTAATTATCTTTATTTTATTTCTTTGCTTATTCTTCTTTGCTTTGCACATGAGGTGTTTGTGGAAATGCTTCAAAGAAGTTGAATTGGATATGTTTGAGTTTTGAGGCATCCTTTTGATTCATAAAGCTCTGCCCAAGTGTTTGTAAAAATATCTCAAAGAAGTTGAAATGTTTATCTTGAATTTGTGGGGTTTCTCTTAAGTCATGGGTTGCTCAAGTGTTCATTATTCTCGTTTTCTTGAATGTGAAGATTAGAGATAAAGTTTTAAACTTAGCTTGATCTTGATTTAGAAATTTGCTCATGAATAACTTATAGTGTAGTGTAGTGTAACTGTAGGCTGTTTTTGCTTAGAAAGTAAAGTATATAATCGAAGAAAGAAAGGAAGAAAAGGTAGGTGATGATGATATATATATGATATTGGGTAAAAAATGCAGACGAGACGAGTAAATTAAAGTAGGTGAGAAGAGACATGGCAAAAATACATATAGATGCGGAATTGAATGAAACAAGAATTAAAGTAGCTAGTTAGGAATATGAAAAGGGTCTAAATGAGTTTCTAGATTTTGCATTTGCACATACACCGGCCAATGGTATGATAAGATGTCCTTGTAGTCGTTGTGCGTTTAGAAGATGACAAACTAGAGAAGATGCATATGACCACTTGATTTGCACACAATTCCCACAAGGTTACATTGTTTGGGATTTGCATGGTGAGTCAGCTGTGAATGACACATCAAATGCACCACAAAATAATTTGGTCGGTGAAAGTAATTTGGGTAGTGAAGATACACTACAAGACATTACTATTGTTTCAACAAAGGATATAGTGATATATAGAGTAAACATAAACTTGCATTGTATTTATAGGAGAAGATACAATAGCTAAAATATATCGTGTAATTGCTTGGTGATTTTTATTATTTATAGGAGAAGAAAGCAGAAATTGAGGCACAACCTGGGTGCTCTCAAGTTATTAGGCCAAACGATTCCCTTGGACAAGCTTTAGGGAAGGAGCATCCGGGTAGAGTGCGAGGCTTAGGTTTTGGGCCTACACCCACTCAGATGTTTGGTCATAATACCAACACATTTGGGAGGGTTCCATTTTCAAGTACCCCAAATTCTTCTTTGATAAATTCAATGCAAAAAAAAATTGATACATTGGAATTAGCATGGCAAGCATCAACGGAGCGACAAAAAACGACAAATGATGCTTTAATTTATCTTTTACAAAAAATGGCGGGAGGAATACCACCTGAGTTTGCACACTTAATGAATTCTCAGGTTAGTTCATTATATTTTAGAATTTATTTTTTATTAATCTTGCATTTAATTTAATTTTTTAAAACAATAATTTAACTTATGTAGGTGCATGATGCCGATCAACCTTCATCATCGGGAAGACATCAATCTCCAACAAGTTGATGCCTCAAGTTATGGATGTGGATACTTTAATGTTTTGGACATTATGCAATATATGTAGTGTATGAAATCTTTTTGTTGGCCTAAAATCTATTGTTTTGGAATTTAGTTTCAATTATGAAATCTAATCTTAGCCTATTCCATATTTTGTTGGCCTAAAATCTAATGTGTTGAAATTTAGTTTCAATTATGAAATCTATTGTTTATCATTGAGCATTATTTAGATTTATTGATTATGAAATGGAGTAGTATACAAAAAATATCATCTAAAACAGGAAAAAAACAAAATTTGAAGGTCAAAGAAAGAAATTATAAAAAAAAATAAAATAAATGAATTAGCGGCGGTTAAAAACCGCCGCAATATTGACCAAATATTATAATATTCACTTAATTTTTCTGTTAAAATTGCGGCGGTTCAAAACCGCCAATAACTTTTCCGGCGGGTTAAAACCGCCTCAATAATTGTCAGATTCATTATATTTTTTTTTCAATATTGCGGCGGTTTCAAACCGCCGGATAATTTACTGGCGGATTAAAACCGCCATAAACAATCCACAAACAAACCCTTTCCGGTCAAATTTTTTGGCGGGTATCAAGAAATCGCCGCTAAATTATTACCAACGCCCTCTTTTGCGACGGTTTGCCAACCGCCGGAAATTATTTTTTCTGGCTGTTAAACCGCCGCTAAAATATCATCTAAACCGCCGCTAAAACCCCTCTTTTTTTGTAGTGGTGGTGGAAAATCCAAAGAGAGGTAATGCATGGACATGGAAACTATTTCCAGAAGTTACAGTTCAAATCTTCAATATTGTAACACCACCTCAAGATATGACTCTTCACTGCAAATCAAAGGAATATGATAAAGGAGAGCACATACTGAGTTCTGGACAAAACTACATGTTTAAATTGACACCAAATCCTCTCTATGCATCGGTATTGTATTTCTGCAGTTTTCAATGGCCATCTGATACTTCACTTCATTATTTTGATATATATGTTCAAGATCGAGATGAGAAAGATTGTTCAACACAATATCATTTCTGTACTTGGAAGGTATCGAATCATGATGTACGCAAATATGATCCACATATCAAATATTGGTCTCAGTGCTATGACTAATTTGTCATATTCGGATTTCAAACAAGAGAGATATGACTAATTTCATTTGTTTGATCGTGAAACAAGCTACCTACTTTTGGGACTCGATTTGACTTTATTTGTTAATAGTCCCAAAGTACTCATAAAAAATTCGAAGCTCTAGATTCGTCGCATATGTGCTTGAAATGAGAGAGATATGATCACATTCAAAATTTTTGGGGCCAATTTAAAATCTATCCCATACATATTATACGGGACTAATTTGAGACTTTGGCCTTTGTTCAATGTCGATTTTGTCCCTAAAATTCACAAATTAATCAAACTAAGATTTAATTTATATTTTTTAACTATTTTATTTTTTATAATTTAATATATAAAATATATTTTAAAGGCTAAAATGCACAGTAAAGACTTTTAAATTTTAAATTATATACTATATATATATATCTATTAAAAGTAGTCATTAAATGCTAGTAATTAATTGCTACACATTAAATTTTACAAATAATTGATTTGTTCACAAAATAAATGAACTTATATAAACAGACCAAAAAAAATTATTAAATCACCTAAAATCAAGATAAATATGAGATAAAAAGACTAAATTACCCTTATTAAATTACTCCCAGTTACTCTTACCAATTCAACCTCTACTAACTATTTAATAAGGATAGAATTGTAAAAAGAATAATTAATATTATCTTGGTTTTATAAAATATCAAATATTTTTGAAAAAAAAAACTCCAACAAAACAGATATTCAAGAACAGAGGGAGTATAAATAAACAATTATGTATTGGTATCATCTCCACAAAATTGCATTTCAACAAAGAAGAAGAGGAGGAGGAAGAAAATATAGTGGCTACAATGAAAAGCCATCATCAAATTTTGATTCTCCTGGTTGTGACAACACTAATGGTGGTGGAAAATCCGAAGAGAGGTAATGCATGGAGGATACTACCAAAAGTTAAAGTTCAAATCTTCAATAATATAACAGGACCGCAAGCTATGACTCTTCACTGTAAATCAAAGAATGATGATAAAGGAGAGCACATACTGAATCCTGGACAAAACTACATGTTTGGATTCACACCAAATCCTTTGTTTGCATCGGTATTGTATTATTGTAGTTTTCAATGGCCATCTGATACTTCACTTCATATGTTTGATATATATGTTCAAGATCGAGATGAGAAAGATTGTTCAACACAAGATCATTTATGTACTTGGAAGGTATCGAATCATGATGTATGCAAATATGATCCACATATCAAATATTGGTATCAGTGCTATCCTTTCAACCGAAATGCTGGTTTTGATGTGACCAACAACACCAATTCTTCTCATCTCTGATTATTAGATCCCTTTCACTTTTGTTGTAAGCGCATGGATGGATTGATTCTTCTATTTTAGGGAAAAAAAACTCAACTTAAATAAACTTTGTTGTATCTTGTATGTTTGAGATATGGGTCTTATAATGATATGAATCTTTATTAAATTCTTTTTGTTAGTATACCAATTTTTAATTTTGTCCCCAATGTTTGTTTAAGGTCAAAGTTTCAATTTGTCCCTTATGTATAGAGTAGATCTCAAATTGATCCCTTATTTTCCTTTTATTTTTGATTGGTATAAAATGTTTTCATGATGTTTCAAATTGGTCCCAAACTTACTTTCAAAACGTGATTTGACCTCATTTACTGGCGATCTAAAATGGATAGAGAACTAATCGGGCACTTGTCGTTAGTGCCGCCAAATTAATACTCAAGTTATACCCGAATATTATATTTATATATAATATAGTGCACAACCCAAGGTCGGTTCTCTAAGGAACTTCTTAAATGAGAATAAAAATTGATTGTGTAAATAATTATGAATTCAGGTCCAATGTTTTGTGGGTTAATAATATTATTATGATGAAAATAAGAAAATAATAAAGAACATAAAGAAACTAAAGAAAAGATAACAGAATGAATATGGAAAGATGAGAATAAAAGAATATGAAATCCCTAGAGAATAATCACGAAGTCTACCATCATAGCCCAATAAAGATGATCAAGAAATTATTATTATAATTATGTCAAGCAAAATCACATCCAATATTATATCTCGTATACACAAAATATGGATCAATCATGATAATCATAAACGACTCAAACCAAGTAAACGATTTATAATTAAACATAACAATCCTTAAGCAATGGCGATAATAGAAACAATAGATAGATCACTCCGTCATACGACCACAATTCAACTGAATGTGCAAGTGCAAACTTTATTAATGGTGAAACAAACGCACTAATATTGTTTATGGAAGAATTAAAACGATCTAATGACTATTATCTAAAACTAAACATAACAGTAATAATAAACACTCCCTGGACATCGACGACCGTTGAGCTCAGTCTTCATTCGGATTCTCCTCTAGGATGAAGAACGTTTAGGCTCTCATCATAGAGACCTAATGATAACAACTCTACTCTACTCTATTCTGCCTCCAGTTGAGGTGTTGGGGCGATTCTCGGATGCTCTGAATGCAGAATGACGAATTCTATTTATAGGCTCGAAAATATGCTTGATCCGCAAGTCAAGGAACAAATTTGGACTTGAGCCGTCAGCTGAGCCGGCGGCTCAACACGGGGGTGCCACGCAAAATACGCGATTTTTCTTTTATCATCTTCGTATCTTGAATCCTAGCTGTCCAAATTATATGTTTAAACTTCGGAATATCCTGAGCCACGAGATTTCGCAGGCTCAAATTGATGGCTCAGCGCAAAATCCGCGCTGAAGATATTTGCTGACGTCATACTCCTCTCAGAGTCCCACGCGGCTGGAGGTCCTAATTTGGGCCGGCGGCCCAACACGATGGCGCAAAACTTTTTGTGCTTTTTGTGATTGTCTTGTTGGTTCTAGATGTTTCCCTTTGGTTAGACCCTGTTTGGATGTCTGAAACACTGACAAACCCATTAAGTAGCACTTATTTATAAAATACAATAAATAAACACTAAATAATCTATTTTTATCCATTTTATTATGTCATACCTTAGTGCAACCATTAGCACATTAATTGGTCTAATTGCAATATATTAGCATTATAAACATGTAGAAAGAAGACCAAATAACATGTCAATATTTGGGCTGATCAAGAACAAACTCTTCAAGATTAAGTACATAGTTCCAAACTCGTCATATTCGGATTTGAAACGAGAGAGATATAACTAATTTAATTTGTTTGACCGTTAAACAAGCTACCCACTTTTGGGACTCAATTTGACTTTGTTTGTTAATAGTCCGAAAGTACTCATAAAAAAACTCATAGCACTGGATTCGTCGCATTTGTGCTTGAAATGAGTGACATATGATTACATTCAATTTTTTTGGGACCAATTTGAAACATCTTGGAAACATGTAGGACCAATATGAAACGAATGAAAGATAGGGGACCAATATGAAATCTATCCCATACATAAGGGACTAATTTGAGACTTTGGCCTTTGTTTACTATCGATTTTATTCTTAAAATTTTCCGTTTTGGTCAATTTTATCATTTGACTAATTTCTTTCAGTAAATTAATAATAGAATTTTCACCGTGTTTTTCAATCTGAGTTTGAGTTTGAGTTTCTTTTTCTACTAATTTTACATTAAATGTCACTAGCGACGTAGAATCTGTTGTTAAAATTTTGCTAAAGTTAAGAGTAAATGATAAAAATCAATCAAAATATAAAACTTCAAAGATAAAATTGACAGTAAAAATTGAGGGCGAAATTGAAAATTGATGTAACTTTTAAAAGTGAAAAAGATGTTTTTGCTTATATTTTTATATTTTCTTATTATCATGATTAATTATGTAAAATAATTTTATCAAATAACTTTTTATTTATTTCAACTTATTTATGAGTTATTAATATATTACTGTGTTGGGTTATTTCTTTTTAAAGCAAGTTTTAAATTTATAAGCCCAAGTGCAAGCGTACACTACCGAAGTAGCATAAAAACTCAAGCACCGGGTATCGTCCCACCGAGAGCTTACTTGCGAATTCACTCTAAACACAGGCTATAGCGATTCATTTAATCTAAGCAACCAAATTCCGATAAAAGATTCAACTGAATAAAACTAAATTGCAATAAACAGGTTCCAAATTGAACACCGAAAGAACTTCCTAGAATTCAAGTGTAAAAGACTTCCCTAGGATTATCCCTTCTTAGCAATTTCACTTAACTAATTAACTACTCTGAATATGGACTTACGATAATGGCAAAGCTAACCCTGAACTCTTAATTACCTATAATTACCTTTCAGTCAATTATAAGCCTCTTGAATCTAATTAACTCACCTATAT
>QANZ01049859.1:0-44043 GCA_003254925.1 Chamaecrista fasciculata | reverse complement strand
AGTCAGACAAATTAAGCATAAGGTAATTTCAAAGCAAATTCCAAGTGTGTGTGTGTTTGGCTTTCTCAACTCCACCTAAGTTCATCCAAAACTGTCAACACATCAACTTATTTCGCTGGCCACTAATTTTATTCACCGAGTAATTAAGTTCTTCATAACAAGACCAAAGACCCATAAAGAGAAAAACAATTGACTTGCAACTAAACTCACTTAGATAAAAAAAATAAACAAACCCCCAAACTTAGACTTTTTAGTCTCTTCATTATGCTTGTTCCTTTTTTTTTTCAGGGGATGATAATAATTCTTCCTTGAAATGTCACTCACCTTTTGACGCGAATGACCACATTTGTGATGCAGGCACCCGGTTACTCAGCAACTCACTTATTCAAGGTGCTTTGCACACTCATGCCTTTAGTCACCGTTTGACGCAAGAATAAACATGGGGCTCATGAATACACCTGGTTACTAAGCAACCCAAAGCAGCGGAGTGTTTTATTATCACAAACTTATTTCACTTATTTAAGTATTTTTTTTTATTTTGAAGTTAGTTAGCAAAGCCAAGACTCTCACTCTCTACGGCCTAAAATCTTGTTTTTAAGAAGTCAATTACTCAATAAATAAACTAGTTTCCAGCACAATAACCTAACATATCAACATTCTTGAATTACACTTAAGAAAAGCTGATAAGCCAACTGTGCAAAAAGGTTTGAAATAAGATTTGAAATAAACCTTATTTTTAATTTCTAACCATCACTATTAGATAAAGTTCAGTGCAAAAATAAACAGCCAGCATTACGAAAAATCATCATTAATACCTAAGCTGCACACCACACAAACAACACAAAAGACAAGAAAACAAACCCCCCCCCCCCCCAAACTTAAGCTGAACATTGTCCTCAATGTTCGACATATATCCCAAATCAACAGAAGGGGCGGGGGAATAACAAAGAAAACAAGGCGGGGCACATGTGAATAACAAGTCACATCTCAAAGACTTTACATCCAACATCATTATATTCCAAATGAAGTAACATCAAGTGAGAAACTAGACACATACAAACTCTTAAGAAGCTAGTTCTAAGAACAAGAGCACACTCAGAATATATATATACAGCACAGCAAGTCTAAACCAGCCAGTCAAGCAATAAACTGGAATACAGACTGAATCAGACAAAGAAGAAATAAGTAAAACATCCCTCTAATCTGTCTCTGGTGGTGGAGGGGAATCAAGTTGCTCCATGCTAGCCTTTATAGAGCTGGCCAGTTGCTAAATTTGACTCTGTAAGTCCGGATGGCCTTCATGTAAGAACCAAAGGCAAGCCATAATTTCTTCATGCCGTGCAAAACTGAGTAAAGCGAACTGAGCTACTCTTCATGTGCTTCAGCTTCTAACATGTTAGAAAGCAAGGGAAACCTGCTAAAACACAAACAGACAAACTAAAATTACTCAAAAATACTAAAAACAACAAAAAGAAAATAACAAAAGAGAAAGGTATAGAGAGAAGAAGGCTCTAAACGCCCTCCAAATGGGAAATCTCGCGGCGTAGAATATTCAAGAGCGCGAACATATAATTTGGACGGCTAAGATTCAAGATACAAAGATATAATCGAAATATCACAGATATTTCGATGCGCTTCCGTGTTGGGCCGCCGGCGCAAGCAACGACCCAAGCGCAAATCGTTTCCTTGACTTGCGGACCAAACACACTACTCAGTAGTATAAATAGAGAACAACATTCCCCGCTTAAATCATCCTAGCAGCGAGAGCACAACTCAATTTAGTATAGTTTAGAATAGTTCTCTGCCTAGAGCATGAGTAACTAAATAGGTAGATACTTGAGAAATACCTCAAGGATATGACTTGAGTTCATCTCATATTCATTGTAGAAATCATATGTTGATGTTGCTTTAATGAGGTATGATCGACTCTTTCAAAGGTAATTGTTGAAATTGTTTATACATTAGATTCTTAGATCAATGCTTTATTAGGAATGAAACCTTGATATTCCTGGAGTTTGTCTCTTTCATGATTAATAAAGTTAGCTCTTTTTGTGTTTGCTAAAGAGTGTTCTATCTAACTTATAATTATGTCAAGCAAAACCATATCCAATATTATATCTCGTATACACGAAATATGGATCAATCATGATAATCATAAATGACTCAAACCAAGTAAACGATTTATAATTAAACATAACAATCCTTAAGCAATGGCGATAATAGAAACAATAGATAGATCACTCTATCATACGACCACAATTCTACTGAATGTGCAAGTGCAAACTTTATTAATGGCAAAACAAACACACTAATATTGTTTATGGAAGAATTAAAACGTTCTAATGACTATTATCTAAAACTAAACATAACAATAATAATAAACACTCCCTGGACATCGGCGACCATTGAGCTCAGGCTTCATTCGGATTCTCCTCTAGGATGAAGAACGTTTAGGCTCTCATCATAGAGACCTAATGATAACGACTCTACTCTACTCTATTCTGCCTCCAGTTGAGGTGCTAGGGCGATTCTCGGATGCTCTGAATGCAGAATGACGAATTCTATTTATAGGCTCGAAAATATGCTTGATCCGCAAGTCAAGGAACAAATTTGGACTTGAGCCGTCAGCTGAGCCGGCGGCTCAACACGGGGGCGCAACGCAAAATACGCGATTTTTCGATTATTATCTCCATATCTTGAATCCTAGCCGTCCAAATTATATGTTCAAACTTCGGAATATCTTGAGACGCGAGATTTCCAATTTGAGCCGCTGGCTCAAATTGACGGCTCAGCGCAAAATCCGCGCTGAAGATATTTGCTGACGTCATACTCCTCTCAGAGTCCCGCGCCGCTGGAGTTCCTGATTTGGGCCGGCGGCCCAACACGATGGTGAAAAACTTTTTATGCTTTTTGTGATCCTCTCGTTGATTCTACTTGTTTCCCTTTGGTTAGACCCTGTTTGGATGTCTGAAACACTGACAAACCCATTAAGTAGCACTTATTTATAAAATACAATAAATAAACACTAAATAACCTATTTTTATCCATTTTATTATGCCATACCTTAGTGCAGCCATTAGCACATTAATTGGTCTAATTGCAATATATTAGCATTATAAACCTGTAAAAAGAAGACCAAATAACATGTCAATATTTGGGCTGATCAAGAACAAACTCTTCAAGATTAAGTACATAGTTTCAAACTCGTCATATTCAGATTTGAAACGAGAGAGATATAACTAATTTAATTTGTTTGACCCTTAAACAAGCTACCCACTTTTGGGACTCAATTTGACTTTGTTTGTTAATAGTCCGAAAGTACTCATAAAAAAACTCATAGCACTGGATTCGTCACATTTGTGCTTGAAATGAGAGAGATATGATTACATTCAATATTTTTGGGACGAATTTGAAACATCATGGAAACATGTAGGACCAATATGAAATAAATGAAAGATAGGGGACCAATATGAAATCTATCCCATACATAAGGGACTAATTTGAGACTTTGGCCTTTGTTTACTATCGATTTTATTCTTAAAATTTCCCGTTTTGGTCAATTTTATCATTTGACTAATTTCTTTCAGTAAATTAATAATAGACTTTTCACTGTGTTTTTCAATCTGAGTTTGAGTTTGAGTTTCTTTTTCTACTAATTTTACATTAAATGTCATTAGCGACGTAGAATCTGTTGTTAAAATTTTGCTAAAGTTAAGAGTAAATGATAAAAATCAATCAAAATATAAAACTTCGAAGATAAAATTGACAGTAAAAATTGAGGGCGAAATTGAAAAAGATGTTTTTGCTTATATTTTTATATTTTCTTATTATCATGATTAGTTATGTAAAATAATTTTATCAAATTACTTTTTATTTATTTCAACTTATTTATGAGTTATTTATATATTACTGATCAGCCCAAAACTGAACAAGTTATTTGACATTCTTTTAGTGTGTTTATGATAATAATATATTATAATTAGACCAATTAATATGCTAAGGGTTGCACCAAGGCGTGGTGAAATAAAGTGGATAAAATAGATTAATTAGCGTTTATTTATTGTACTTTATAAATAGGTTCTACTTAACGGTTTCTTTAGTGTTCAGATATCCAAACATGGCCAAACCAAGAGGGAAATATCAGAATATTCGAGAAGATCGCGTCGAGCACAAGATATTCTTGTGCCATTGGATTAGCCACCCGCGCAAGGGAGGTAAATCCCGCTGCACAAGCATCTGAGTGAGATATGACGTCAGCAAATATCTTTAGCGCAATATTACGTTGCGCCGTCACTTTGAGCCAACGGCCCAAATGGGAAATCTCGCGGCGCAGAATATTCAAGAGCGCGAACATATAATTTGGACGGCTAAGATTCAAGATACAAAGATATAATTGAAATATCACAGATATTTCCAAGTACGTACTCTGACTCAATCCAAGAAGCCTATGAGATCTATCTCTATAGATCTTAATGCCTAGAATATATATGCAGCTTCTCCTAAGTCCTTCATTGAAAAAGATTTTCACAACCACGATTCACAATCTCTAAGGTTGGAACATTATTTCCAATGAGCAATATGTCATTGACATATAGCACCAAGAACACAATTGTTCTCCCACTAACCTTCTTGTAGACACAAGGTTCATTAGGGTTTTGTAAGAAGCCAAACTCTTTGACTACTTCATCAAAACGATGATTCCAACTCCTAGATGCTTGCTTCAATCCATAAATGGATCTCTGAAGCTTGCATACCATGTATGGTGCCTCAGGACATACAAACCCCTCGGGTTGTGTCATGTACACATCCTCGGGCAGCCTTCCATTAAGGAACGTTGTTTTGACATCCATTTGCCATATCTCATAGTCATAATATGTGGCTATGGCAAGGAGGATCCTAATGGACTTGGCCATTGCAACAGGCGAAAACGTTTCGTCATAGTCAATACCATGACGTTGCGTAAATCCCTTCGCAACTAGCCTCGCCTTGAAGACGTTGACATTGCCATCCATGTCTGTTTTCTCTTTGATAACCCACTTGCACCCTACGGGTTTTACCCCTTCGGGTGGAGCGACCAAGGTCCATACCTTGTTGTCGTACATAGATTGCATCTCAGCCTTCATGGCTTCAACCCATTTCTCAGAGTTGGGATCCACGATAGCTTCTTGATAGGTGGTTGGCTCACCACGCTCCATGAGCAACACGTCCTTGTTCTCAGTCACCAAAAATCCATAACTTTGTGGCAGAAAACGTGTCCTATCAGACCTTCGTGGTCCTTGTGCTTCTAGAGGAGCTTCCACAACATCTTGTGGATTTTCTTCAGTTTCCGTCTGTGCCTCTGAAGTGCCTTGTGGATCTTGAACTTCTTCGAGATCCACCTTACTCCCACTGTTTCTTTTGGAAACAAGATCCTTTTCTAGAAAGAATACACTTCTGACTACAAACACTTTGTTGTCAGATGGGCAGTAAACATAGTATCCCCTCGTTTCCTTGGGGTACCCTACAAACAAGCACTTGAGGGATTTGGCAGATAGTTTATCGTTAGCTTGTTGCTTAACGTAAACTTCACTTCCCCAAACTTTGAGATAAGACAAATCGGGACTCTTCCCTTTCCCTATCTCATATGGTGTCTTCTCAACTGCCTTAGACGGAACATGGTTAAGTGTGAACGCGGCAGCTTCTAAAGCATATCCGCAAAAGGATGGCAGAAGATCAGTTTGACTCATCATAGATCGAACCATATCCAATAGAGTTCGACTCCTCCTCTCAGACACACCATTCCACTGTGGGGTTCCAGGAGGAGTAAGTTGTGAGACGATCCCACAACCTCTAAGATGATCAATAAACTCTTGGCTCAAATATTCGCCACCTCGATCGAATCGAAGTACCTTAATTCTCTTCCCAAGTTGGTTCTCAACTTCATTTTGAAATCTCTTGAACATTTCAAAAGACTCTGACTTGTTCTTCATTAGGTAGACGTAGCCATACCTACTGAGGTCGTCAGTAAACGTAATGAAGTAAGAGTAACCACCTCTAGCTTGTGTACTCATGGGTCCACATATATCATTATGTATGATTCCCAACAAGTCAGATGCCCTCTCACTGTGGCCAGTGAAGGGCGCCTTTATCATTTTTCCAAGTAAGCAAGATTCGCAAGCATCATATGATTTAAAATCAAATGAGCTTAGAAGTCCTTCTCTATGGAGCTTCTCTAGGTGTTTCTCGTTTATATGGCCTAAACGACAATACCAAAGATATGTAGGATTAGGTTCGCTAACCTAAATCCTTTTCGTATCGACGTTATAGATTTTGTCATCGTGTTTTCATTCCAATTTCAAGACGTAATGTTTATCTTGCAAATCACATAAGCAAATAAACATCATCTTTATGAATTGAACACCATTCTTTACCGTTTACATATATAAAATCTTTCTTATCCAAATAAGAAAGAGAAATAATATTTAAACTTAAAGAAGGTACATGATAACAATAAAATAAGCCCAGAGGGCAAAACAAGCTCGCATGTTCCCACAGCAACAGCAGCAACCCTTGCTCTATTGCCCACTCGTAGGTCCATCTCGCTTCTGTCCAGCTTTCTACTGTCTCTAAGACCCTTCACATCAAATGTGAAAATCACATGTTGTATCTAATACCCAAGCGATTAAAGTAGACAAGTGAACGTCTATAACGAAGATACCAGAAGTAGAGATCTCATCTCTCTTCTTATTATTTTGATCTTCCAAATACAATTTGCAATTTCTTAAAGGCAAATCGCATCCTTTGAAGGCCTTGCCTTCTTGGTAGGTAGGGGGTTAGGCTCAGCCACTGGCTTGGTCCCACCAACCTCGGCGTCTCCTTTCCTCTTTCCTTTGCCTTCCCTTTCCCGTAGTTCTGGAACGTTTCCTTGAGATGTGTGACCATCTCAACAGCCGACAATATTCCCGTGTTCAACTCTTTGAACCATCGTGGCTAGCATCAGGCGAGCAACGTCCACAAAGTCATTGAAGTGCTTCTCCTAAGCAGTTCTTTGAGCTCTTGGAACGTCCTTGGCATGCTCTTCAGGGGAGGGATTTCTAGGACACAAAGTTTCCTTCGTTGGGTGAGAACAATTCTCAAATTATAAAACCAGTCAAGGAAGTCTGCAGCTTCCTTCGTTGGGTGAGAACATTTCTCAAATTACGATACCAATTAAGGAATTTTGTCCCAGACAATTTATCCTTCTCAAGGATAGGTCGCAGTGATAACGTTGAACTATTGTTTGCCATTCATTCTACAACTAAGATATGAAAAGTTTAAATAGCAGGAAAAATAAATATCCACCATTTTATAAAACCCAGTAAAATTTATTATTAGTGGCTAAGACCCATATTTCACCAAAGTTTACCGTCGCTGAGGGCGATCATGCATCCTTTGGTTATTTAGGTAGGTAACTCCTTATCAATCACATCCTATGTGACTCTTAGATCTTTTTGGGACTGTATCATCATATGATACTTATTATGGCATGTTTATCCCATCAAATGCCTTGAGGTCCAAAACCGTTTTGATAACCCCATTAAGTCACACAATAAAACTTGTGAATGGCTAGGCTCAAAACAACGAGGCCTAGGCCCAATCCCATATCATCAAGGCCCAACTAAACACGTGTCGCTGAGGGCGATCACCGCATTTAAAGAACCAAGATTTCAATAGGCGTCGCGTTGAAACTCCCATTCACCCGTGTCTCCTCAAGGTCAAGGTAGATACGTGTCGCTGAGGGCAATCACCGCTCTACGATGAACAAGATTTCAACAGGGTGTTTTATTGACGGCATTAAAACTTAATATTTTCTAAAAGGGTTTGATTTTTAAAATGTTACGTTTTATAGTTTAATTTTAAAACTCCTTTTAAAATTAAACGAGTCATGCCACATGTTTATTTCCCCATGTATCACATACATATAAACATGTGCACGGATCTTGAATCCTATGCCAAATCCAACGCTCGTATCATATACGTGGTTGTAGCGTAAAATTTAAAATAGCATGTTAAAATTTTGCACCCTAAGCATACATTTAGCGCATTGTATCACATACAAAACTAAATGCAAAAACATACCGTGTTTAGATATGGCCCATCTGCCCTATAATTCTATCAAGCCAATGAAAAAAATTTTCTAAAAGGAAAAATAAAATTACAAAGGATAAACCCCAGTTACATTGAGGTATAAACTGAAAGTAAAATTACAATAGAGTAGGGAGACGACACGCAGGCCGTATTTACCAAAAACCCTAGAGCCATATCCAACACCACACAATACACATATGAACAATTCATATAATTATGTCAAACACGGCATACAACAACACATATCAAAAACCATTTTTAAAATGTGTTCAATTTAGGGTTTGTGCAAATTTAACATGCCTTTCTTGAAATTAGGCCTATTATCAATAATTATAAAATTCAGGAATCACATTCAAGAATTTAAATTATTGACCCAAAAATTTTAAAATTCATAATTTTAATAAATTTTCAGCCATCTCTATAATATTATAATTAAAACACTTTTAATTATAATTATATAGGGATTTTCGAATTTGGCCTTAAAGTTCAAGAAAAATTTTCAAATCAATCCCATTGATTTCTTTATGTATCATATACATAAACTTGCACCTTATATTGTAGATCGCGTTTTTAAGAAAACTTTTCGGTGGATTTTTCGTAAAACCAAACATGTGATTGAAAGCGGTAAACACACATATCATACATCATATGCACACAAAACAGTTTTAAATCCAGGACTAGCGTGGCTCTGATACCACTGTTGGGAAATCAAGGCGCAAGAACGCAGTGGAAGCAAAAGTTAAAATTAAAAATTTATGCGCCAAGCCCTAGATTTCCCCAGGAGATCCGCTAGTTGAATTTAAAACCTGTTAAGATAGTGGTATACCTCACGAGTTCCAATCGGTTTGGTTGTACGGGGCGTGTCCTAGAAGTCCACTCATACCATCCTTCCTCCGCCGATGATCCACACGAGCAGTTTGTCGAGCACCAAGGTGCTAGCCTTCGGTTCTTTTCTCCAAAAGAACCAGGAACTCGATCTACGGCTCTAGGACTCAAGAACACCTTCTTGAATCTCTAAAGGATGGTGGCGCAAAAACAAGAACTCTTTCTTGTTGATTCTCTCAAAACCCTAGCTATGGAGAAACTAGATCTCTCACTCACTCTTGGAGAAGAAGAAGAATTTCTCTCTCTAGGTTTTGAAGGTGGCGACTTGCTCTCTTCTCTCTCTAGGGAAGAAAAACAAAATTTCACAAATGAATTGTGTTCTCATCCAAGTCGCCTAGCCCCTTAGGGTTATAATTATAATTAGAGCATTATTATAATTCTAAAATCATGAGATTACAATAATATCATGACTTCATGAATTGAATTTCTAATTAACATATTACCTTAATATCTTAATTCAAATTCAAATCGCAATCTTTGGGGATCAAATGGAAGATCAAATCTTCCCTTGGGACCCACCAAAGAAAGGCGCCTAATGCCTCTAATTAACTTGGAATTTTATAAATCAAAATAGCTTTCCAAATATTTGGAAGCCATAACCAACTTATTTTATTCCAATGGTTTTGAATTAAAATATTACACTAATATCTTTAATTCAAAATTTGAATCTAGGATCAAATCTTTGAATTCAAACTCATGACTTTAAATAATAAAACAATTTTATTAATCTAAAATCATATAATGAGGCGCCACCCTCAATCCATTTAACCTAATATTAGAGAATTTAATAAATCAATAATCTCCTAACTTTTAGGAACCTTATATGATTTATTTTCCCTAATATTATAATTGTAAATAATTAATCCCATTAACTATTTAACAATTATTATATTTAAACTTGTCCCACAAATTTAAATATCTCAACCATAGATCTTATTTAAGACAGGACTCAATGTCTTAGACATTTTGCTATGTCTTAAATTGTGTCACGGGAGTGACTCACGAATTAACCCTAATTTGTGTCCCTTTAGACGGTGTCCAAATCCTGCTCATGCATGTGTGACCCAGCAGGCCTCACGTGAAGTTGGCAGCAAGTCATCCTATGACTCACAAGTCGAGAGCGGACTCTAGCAAGCCATCACGACTACCCAAAACACGTGAGTTATTGTTTTTACCAAAACCGACTTAACCTTAGTACCTCCTTGTCATAGACCCTATTGTCCTACGATATCTTGATCATGGATTAGGCACAGGAAAGTCATCCATAATCCAAACCACAACTTTCTCGATCTTCTTGAGTAAGTCCCAATATAATGAGTGGCCACTCTTTTCTTTGGACAGACTCATCGAGGGCGCCAGTTAGATATCTCCCATTTAATGAGGGACAAAATTCCATTTTGGCCAATCCACATTCCTCAGCACGGCAATCAACCAAACCCGTACCTGGCCCTTATGGCTACCCTGCTACGGGCAACGTTAGACTAGGCCAAAGTGTGACGACTGCAACGCCGGAATAATGATGACCTCAGGTCTAAGGCGTCGTGACAGGCGTACAGGAGAGGCAAGCTGATGACTAAACTGATGCAGGACTCTCCAGGTGAGTCCAGCAACTTGTAACCCTTTACATAATTGCACCATGACTCTCGTTCCAGCATCTAGTGCATGCATCTCTATGCACCGAGGTCATGCTGGTCTTAGTTCATTTTCGCTCCCACGAAAACAATCGACCAGGGACAGATTTAGATTAATTATCACATAATTAATCACGGATTGCTATCACAGTAAACATGCTAATAATATGATAACGACATAATTTATCTCCATAAATTAATCTATATGTTCAGAACATATCCACAAAATGATTGGCCCTAGGGCACAATCTCCAACAGTGCAATGCAAAATTGATGAGGTGTCTTTATTTTGAACATAATGGGATCTGACGTGGACATAATGGGACACGTCAGTGCATAATGGGACACACCAGCATCTGTTATGGCCACGTCAGCTTTTTTGTAATGACAATATGACGGAGGGACCTATTAGTTAGGGGTTTCGAAAATTCGGGGACCGGCTTGTACATTGAGTATAATTCAGGGACCTCTCAGCCAAAGCCTCCAAATTTTAGGGACCGACTTGCTAGTTTTCTCTTCTTTTTTTTTTGTTCTTTTGCCAAAAATTCTAGCTTCTTGTCTTGTGGTGTAGTGTGACACAATGAAAGATGTATGGATGATTTTTGAGTTTTATTGCAATTGACAGAATCAGAAAGGAAGACTAGTTGAGAGTGAATTGTAAAATTTCACCTTCTAAATAGTGTATCTCATACATTCCTTACTTGTTTTCCTTACTTCATTTTCTCTTGTTTCTTCTCTTTGATTTAATTTTTATGTGCTTGTTGCTTGATGTGAAGAAAAATTTAAAATAGAGGTTAGTTATTATAATAATATTTGATAATAGGCCCAATAACTAACCCCAAAGTATGAAGCCCTAGGAGAAAGCAATGAATAAAATAAGACTCCCTCTCAGAATGGCCCCTTTGGCCATCATAGGCCACCAAGGCGCCATTAGGAGAAATCAATGAATGAATGAAGACCCCCTCCTAGAATGGCTCCTTTGGCTATGAAAGGCCATTAAGGCGCCAAAGTCCAACTCAGAATGTAGCAAAGACAAAGGAGCAAGAGATCAAGAAAGTCATTACCACACCATAAAAGCACCAAACTAAAAAGCCTTGATAGGAAAGCGGGAATCAATGAATGAAAGAAGACCTCCCTCCAAGAATGCCTCCTTTGGCCATTAAAGGCCACCAAGGCACTGAAATCCAACTCAGAACGTAGCACAAACAAAAGAGCAAGAGATCGGGAAAGCCGTTACCACACCATAAAAGCACCACAGTAAAGAGCCTTGATGGGCAAGCAGAAATCTCTCTCGGGTAAGACGCCCCCGCTCCTTGAAAAGGCTCCCTCTGTTTTAGTATAAAGCAAACCACCCTTCACACAAGAAAGGTAGGCAATCATTCTCACTCACTCACTATCAACTCACTCACCTATATTTGACTTAAGCTTCGAAGGTGAATTACAAGGCAGATCCTGTTGTTCATTGTCTTGCAGGTAACCATTTCTCAGGAGTTACCTCATCTGAACCAGGTAATGATCCCGGCTAGAACCTGATTCATCACTAGCGCTGTCTGTGGGGACTTTCTCACAAAGCTCCCATTTTTTTTCTTTACTTTCATGCTTCACGTTCTTTTTCTGGGCAAAGAGTTTTAGGTTTAATATTAATATTTTGTACTAACTTGAAATGGTCATCTGAACCAGAGTTAAGAACCAATGGCATTGAATCAAGGAGACAAAATGACCCCAGGAGGATTGGTGAACCAGCCTCAACAAGACCCAACGTTGATCCCACCTCCTCCTGGATTCCCAAACCTACTGATGGAGACACCGGTGCTGCCTAACCCAGCGCTCAGAGAACAAGGACCAAGGGTGTAGATGTTGACGCAAGAAGACACCCTAGCATCCCTCAAGGCAACCATGATGCTGGAAATGACAACACTCCGCAAAGAAATAATAAACATGATGAAAGGAAAGCAAGTGATGGGAGAACCTAGCAACGCCGTTGCTCATGAAGGCGCCTTGGCCCAAGGAGCCAATCAGGAAGGCAATGGCACCTTACCTCACGAAGGCGCTGGAGCAAATTCACCAATGGTGTTACCACCACAACCAGTCACAGAGAATGTAAAGCACATGCCACAATTGCAGGCCTGGCCTGGGAATTATGCCTTCCAAGTCCAATATTACATGCCACAAGGGTGGGTCCCTCAGTACAACTGCCAACGATATAGAGTATACCCCCAGATGTCGAGAGGCCCAAGCGGAGTGAACCCGATACATGGCGTCTACGGTCCTATGCAGCAAACAATTTTTCCTTTGATCAACCAAGCGATCACAACCCCTCAATCGACAGAAGGAATTTTAGCAGCACATGTACAGGCGACAGAGCTGGATCAAAATTTCAAAATGCCAATGAAGCTCACACCATACATTGGGAAAAAGGACCCATGGGACCACATGCTTAGCTTCAAGGCCGATACTACTGAGAATTCTCGAATTCTCACTCCTTCAATGTTTCAGATTTTGATAGTTCCTGTTGGTAGTAACCACAGAGGATGTGTTTGTGCCTCCCTTGGGGATTTTGACAGTAACCAGCGATCTTAAGCTGATTCCTGCCCCTGAGCTGGGAGTTCCTCGGATTGTCAGTCGTACTATCGTAGCACGCCCTCCTCCCCAAAGTTAAAACCCAAATCTATAGTTCCTACCCGTACATGTTCAACCCATAGGTCCGAGGGGAATAAAGAATGAAGTTCTTGTCTAGTAAGGTACTTCCTGAGGCTTTGATGTGTTGGTATTGTTTTATAAGTCTGTAGTGGCGGAGCCCCATAGGCCAGCTAGTTATTTTGGTATTGTATATATGTATCTATGGATGCCCAGGCAGGAGTACACTTACAGTCTGTATGTATGATATTAGTATGGGAGATCTTATGGCTTGAACCCAGACGGTCAAGCCCAGACTTATGTATGACAATTTATATATGATATGATATGTTAGCTATATAAGTATGTTTATAACATTCTGATTGTGAATGTAAATACATATACGTATGTAGGTTAAGGAAAGTGGTATCAATATAATGTGATAGTAAGAGGCAACCAGCTTGAGCACCTGTTTCTGTGTCAACCAAGCAATTAAAAGAAGCAGAAATTTACCCTATTTTGGCAGCAAAGTCTATCTTTTTAAAAGTAACCACGTCTTTTTCGCTTAAACTCTGATATAATTGAATCCCTCTTATACTCAATTTTATTGTATGTCACAGATGATGAACTGTTGGAGATTGTGCCCTAGGGCCAATCATTTTATGAATATGTTTTGAACATATTGAGTAATTTATGGAGATAAATTAATGGTTATCATATTATTAGCATGTTTACTATGATAACAGTCCGTGATTAATTATGAGATAATTAATCTAAATCTGTCCCTGGTCGATTGTTTTCGTGGGAACGAAAAAGAACTAAGACCAGCATGACCTCGGTGCATAGAGATGCATGCACTAGATGCAGGGACGAGAGTCATGGTGCAATTACGTAAGGGGTTACGAGTTGCTGGACTGACCCAGAGAGTCCTGCATGGGTTTAGTCATCAGCTTGCCTCTCCTGTACGCCTGTCACGATGCCTTAGACCTGAGGTCATCATTATTCCGGCGTTGCAGTTGTCACACTTTGGCCTAGTCTAACGTTGCCCAAAGCAGGGTAGCCATAAGGGCTGGGTACGGGTTTGGTTGATTGCCGTGCTGAGGAATGTGGATTGGCCAAGATGGGATTTTGTCCCTCATTAAATGAGAGATATCTAACTGGCGCCCTCGATGAGTCTGTCCAGGAAATGCGTGGCCACGCTGCGATTTGGCACTTACTCAGGAAATCGAGAAAGTTGAGGTTTGGATTATGGATGACTTTCCTGTGCCTAATCCATGACCAAGATATCGTGTGACAATAGGGTCTATGACAAGGTGGTACTAAGGTTAAGTCGGTTTTGGTAAAAAACGATAACTCACGTGTTTTGGGTAGTCGTGATGGCTTGCTAGAGTCCGCTCACGACTTGTAGGTCATGGAGATGGCCTGCTGCCAACTTCACGTGGGGCCTCCTGGGTCACACATGAGCAGGATCAGGACACCGCTTAAAAGGGACACGAATTAGGGTTAATTCGTGGGTCACTCCGGTGGCACAATTTAAGACACAGCGAAATGTCTGGGACATTAGGTCTTGTCTTAATTGATCTACAATTGTGAAATATTTAAATTTGTGGGACAAATTTAAATATAATAATTGTTAAATGATTAATGGGGATTAATTATTTACAATTTAAATATTAGGGAAAATAAATCAGATAAGATTTCCTAAAAGTTAGGAAATTATTGATTTATAAAATTGCCCAATATTGTATAAGAGGGTGGCGCCTCTTTTGGCATTTTAGATTAATAAAATTGTTTTATTAATTTAATTCATGAATTTGAATTCAAAAGATTTGATGGAGATATCAAAAGATTTGAATTCAAATAGATTTGGTGAGATCTCAACTTAGGATCTTTGGAGAATCATGAATTCCTAAGAGTTAGGAATGTTTTTGATTTATAAAATTCCAAGGATAAAATAAGGGCAATATGGCGCCATCTTGGAGGATCTCAAGGGGAGATTTGATCTCTCATTTGATTCTCTAAGATTACGATTTGAATTTAAATTAAATATTATGGTAATATTTTAATTGTAAATTCAATTCATGAAGCCATATTATTATGATTATGGAATTATAATAATGCTCTAAAAATAATTATAAAAGCCCTAGGCTAGGCGCCTAAGGGAGTAATGAAGAGAGAGAGCTCATTTGTGATTTTGGTCTTCCTCCTTGTAGAGAGAGAAGAGAAATCATCATCTTCATGAACCCTAGCTTTTCCAAGTGAGGAAAAATTTTGGCTCCCAAGTGTTGAGAGAGAAAAAATCGAATTTGCCTAAGGAGTTAGGAAATTCGATTTGAGGTTACCAAAATTAGGGTTTGTGAGAGAAGGAAAAAACAAGAAGGAGTTCTTGTTGGGGTTTTCCTTTTGCGCCACCTTGTTTGATTCAAGAAGGAGGAGTTCTTGAAGTCAAAGTCACTGTAGATTGGTCCCTAGTTCTTTTGGAGAAAAGAACGGAAGGCTAGCACCTTGGTGCCCGAGAAACTGTTCGTGTGGATTACCGGCAGAGGGAGGACGCTGCGAGTGGACTCCTAGAGCACGCCTTGTACAACCAACCGATTGAAACCCGTGAGGTATACCACTATCTTAAAAGTTTTAAATTCTACTAGCGGATCCGTTGGGGAATTTTAGGACTTGGCGCATTTTTATTTTAATTTTATATTTTTGCTTCCGCTGCGTTATGCTCCTAGAATTCCCAACATGAACTTCTTCAGACGTCCTCGCAAACGACATCCAAAGATTAATCCTAGTCCCTCTAACCGATCCCTCTTACATTTACAAAATCAACAAAGATCTCAGGCCGTTTGGGCAGAAAATGTATGTTTTACATATATTTAATTAAATAATTCAACTAATTGACAATTAAATTAACAAAATTTCTTAAATAACAGCCCGTCAATCGCACACTACAAATTAGGCGATGTACCGATGACTATGGTGGATCCCCACAAGTGGCCATTGTCAAATATTTTATCCAGGCAGGATTTTACGGTGTTTCTCATATTTCTTCTTTTAATTTTCAAACAGGCCTTGTATCAGCATTAGTAGAAAGATGGTGATCTAAGACCCATACATTTCACCTGCCATCAGGAGATTGCACCCACCACATTAGAGGATGTTCAGGTGCAGTTAGGTCTGCCATGTACTGGTGAGCATGTGATTGGTAGTACAAATCTTTATTGGGTTTATGTATGTGAGTTATTACTTGGTCGTCGCCCACTAGAGGATAAAATAAAAGGGCAACGATTAAAGTTTTTTATGGTTGGCAGATGAATTTTCAGAGATTACTGTGCGATATACTAAAGAGGAGAAAATCATTGAAAACCACCGATTTGCTCGTGCTTACATATTGATGCTCGTGCTTACCACTGCTCCGACGACCACTCCATCTCGCCAATGTCGTTTGCGGAGGCCGACAGGGAACAATCGGGGCGAAGAAAAAAGAGAGAAGGAGAAAAGGGAAGAAGGGTTCGGTGGGAATGTTGATGAAGGGATTTGGTTCAAATTGCAGAATAGCCTTTAGTTTGTTTTAATAGAAAAAATGCTCAAATCAAAAAACAATCCACCTTAAAATTCATTCTAACCTGGCTCCGTTAATTTGGATGGAAAAAACCACTTGGGACCCTATTTGCTAACAGAAGAAACCAGATGCGCCAATTTGACACTTTTTAAACCTTAAACCATAGAGACCCTATCTGAAAATGGGAGAAACCACATGACCCTTTTGTGTAATTTACCCTATTAGTTAACTAGTAAAGATATTATACACTAATTTTGATTATAAATTTATTGTGGTGTATCTAATAATAGAAAATTAATTAATTTGATTATTCTTATTTATTAAATTAGTGTGTTTACTTTTTGGATATTTAACCATTTTTTTGTAAATAAAATCACATTACAATTGGTCTATCAATATCAAATATAACATTAAATGTCTTATGTACATCTACATATATTTTAAGCTTAAGTGCAATTTTGGTCCCCTAACTTTTGCAAAGGTCTCAATTTGGTCCCCTAACTTTTTTTGTTGCAATTTTGGTCCCTTAACTTTCGCAAAGGTCTCAATTTGGTCCCCTAACTTTCGCAAAGGCCTCAATTTAGTCCCCTAACTTTTTTTGTTGCAATTTTGGTCTCCTAACTCTTGAAAACGTTTAACTATTGGTCCCAAGTGCACTTCCAAGTCATGAAAACGTCTCCGCGTAATGGTCCTTTTTTAATCCACTTCACCCATATTTGTTACGTCATCAGCCAACTCAGCCTGCCAGATCGGCACTAACGGCAGATAATGGATGGAAAAAGTGCACTTGGGACCAACAGTGAGACGCTTTCAAAAGTTAGGGGACCAAAATTGCAACAAAAAAAGTTAGAGGACCAAATTGAGACCTTTGCGAAAGTTAAGGGACCAAAATTGCACTTAAGCCTATATTTTATGTTCATGGTTAAAGTAATAATAAAGTATAATATAATATTTATATTATTAAAAAATTCCTTGTCTTCTACACAATTCTGAATCTGCTTCGTGCCTTCATCTTCTACACCACGACTCGTGCCCCACTAAACTCTCCATTTCAACTTCTTCTCCTACACAATTCTTTCCCAAATTCATTCTCCAGTTTCTCGTGTTCCAAACAGTATTTCTCAACTAATAAACTCCCCATTTCCCTTACATTTTCTCTCTTGTTCTCTCCCATTTTCATATATGTAATCTCTTCAAATCAGAAAAAATAGAGCATTCAAACAGCAACAAAACCGCATTTTCGCCGCATCGGCGTTACGTTGCAGCCGCAATGCGGCGCAACTCTGTGATTTCAATTCACAACGCAATTGCAAGCCGATACCGTTGCGGCAAACCGCAATATTGCAGCCGCATTGGGTGATGTGCTCTGCAATTTGCATTTCTATTTTACACTAATTTGAGACTTTATCTGTAAACAAATATTTGGGACAAAATTAAAAATTGGTATACTAACACATGATTTAATAAAGATTCATATCATCTCATATCTCAAACATACAAGATACAACAAAGTTTATTTAAGTAGTTGAGTTTTTTTCCCTAGAAGCATCAATCCATCCATGCCCTTACAACAAAAGTGAAAGGGATCTAATAATCAGAAATGAGAAGAATTGGTGTTGTTGGTCACAGCAAAACCAGCATTTTGGTGGAAAGGATAGCACTGAGACCAATATTTGATATGTGGATCATATTTGCATACATCATGATTCGATACCTTCCAAGTACAGAAATGATCTTGTGTTGAACAATCTTTCTCATCTCGACCTTGAACATATATATCAAACATATGAAGTGAAGTATCAGATGGCCATTGAAAACTACAATAATACAATACCGATGCATAGAAAGGATTTGGTGTGAATCCAAACATGTAGTCTTGTCCAGGATTCAATATGTGCTCTCTTTTATCATCATCGAATGATTTACAGTGAAGAGTCATAGCTTGAGGTGGTGTTACATTATTGAAGATTTGAACTGTAACTTTTGGAAATAACCTCCATGCATTACCTCTCTTTGGATTTTCCACCACCATTAGCGTTGTCATAACGAGGAGAATCAAAATTTGATGATGGCTTTTCATTGTAGCCACTATATTTTCTTCCTCCTCCTCCTCTTCTTCTTTGTTGAAATGCAATTTTGTGGAGATGATACCAATACATCATTACTCTTTTTACAATTCTATCCTATTAAATAGTTAGTAGAGGTTAAATTGGTGAGAGTAATTAGAAGTAATTTAATAAGGGCAATTTAGTTTTTTTATTTTATATTTCTCTTCATTTTAAGTAAATTAATGAATTTTTTGGTTGATGAATATTAACTTTAAAAGGCAGATATTCAAGACCTAGTATATAAGTTCATTTATTTTGTAAATCAATCAATTATTTGTCAAATTCAATGTCTAGCATTTAATGACTAGCTTTGGTTATTAGAAAAAGACAATTTAATTATTAGCATTTATTTTTTTGGATATTTCCCTTGTGATATATGATCTTATATAGTTATATATGATAAACATCCAACTAATTTATTGATTGGATTATTAATGGTAAACAAACTTTAATTTTTGAAGTGTAAATTACACATAAGGTTTCTATGGTTTGGGATATTTTAAAATCGGGTCCATATGGTTCGAAAGGATATAATTTAGGGACTGAGGTTTGCTCCGTTAGCAAAAAAGGGCCCTCTATCCAAAATTTAACAAAAATTTGGGTTAAAATATCATTTTAAGACCCTAACTATAAATTTTCTATGTGTCACACGTGACATTCTCTCGTGAGAAATGTCATTTATGACTCTGAAAAAAGACTCGCCACCAAATTTTATAAAAATAACTTGAAATAATTAAACAAATAATTTCGGAAAAAGATGGTGGATAAAGCTAAATTCTGAAAATCGATCTTGAACCAAATTAAAGATGAGTTCAGGAGTCATTTGAATCATGGGGAAGGTGTTAGACAACCTACGATATTCATCCAATTGGACGGGTACCAAAAATAATTATCCAAAAGTAAAATGGCCTTAAAAAGTTTAAAATTAATCATCCTCAAAATTTAGATAAAATAAAATAAACGAAGTCACACAAAAATAAGAGAAATATTAGAAAAATAATAATAGAAGAAATAAAATGAAATAAAGACAAATATTTACCAATTTGAACTTGACCTAGGATGAGAGCCTAGAGCTTACGTACCCGGTTAAGGGATCAAAGTCCACGTAGTTTGGAAAATATAATCATTTTGAGAGGGGAAAAGAAAGACTTACCTAATAATCCTCGCATTCTCCACAGTTTATAGTTTGCTCAAAATTAAATTAGAGAAAGTAAACATCCAAATGAGAAAGAATCAAGAGAACATACCTCTGAGTCTTCTAATAAAAATCCTAAAATATTGTGATACTTCTAGGTACCTTAAAAAGGAAAATCAATTCTAGGAATATCTTATCATGAACCTTGAATGCCATGAGAAAATAAAACATTTTTGGTTTGAAGGAAGAAGAAAATTGATCATAATAAATCATAACAAAGTCTACCAACAAGTGTTTGGTGTAGCGGTTAGACGAGCTACATCCTAGGGAGAGGATCCAAGTTCGATCCTAGAGTCGACATTGTTGGGAGGGCTCTGATTGATGAACCTGGTTCTGGCTGGGGGTCATTACCTGGTTCGGTGAGGCAACTCTGGGTCGGAAGTCACCTACAAGTCAATGAATGCACAACGGTGGACCTGCGATTCACCTCCGATGATTAAGTTAGTAAAGGGTTGTGAGCTCAATAATCTTGATTGACTAAACAGAGAGTGTACCTTTTTCCAGTGTGAAGGGTTAACCTTTTATACTGGCTGAGGGTGATCTGGCATGATCTTGTCATAAATGCCTGGATGCTTGATTGTGATCCTGGCTGATCTAATTGTGATCCTTGGCTCCCACGTGATTTCCTTTTCTGTGAAAGGTGCCTTGATGGCTAAGGCGTTATCAAGGGGAAGGATCTCTGAGTGATTTGCCTTGATTGACAGTGGATCTTGGCCGATCCTTAATTGGCTGCTGATTGATTCAGGGAACGTTTCCTTATTTGTTGGTGCGTGGGCGCCCACACCCTTCGTGATTGTGGGCGTCCACATCTGATGGAGAGATACAGGGCATTCATGCCTATGTGACCCATCTGGTGGGTTTGTAGCCTGCTGAATCAAGGGCATACTCTGCCATTTGGGCCTCCTAATTATTGGGCCTATTATCACTGACCATTTCGTCTGTGAGGCTCGAATGGGATTAGTCTTCGCCTAGACCGTTATACGGATAGGCAGGGATACCCATAACTTAACCGAAAAAAAAAATCATAACAAAGTCTAAGCTAATTGTTCGACTTGGCTGCGATATATTTAGACATTTAGGGTGTGTTTGGGAATTAATTACCAAGTCATTATAAAGTCATTATCTCGATTTTCAATACATAACTTGAGCTACAGTGCAATACAACTATTTGTTTACCAATTACAAACTCAATACAAAAATATTACTTCATTACAACATCATTTCATTACATTTTTCATACCTAATTACTAACATACCCCTACTCAAAAACCTATAATTACCTATACGTTAGTACAAAAAAAAACTATTCAGCAAAATGGTAATTTTCAATAACCCCATTTTAGTTCAATTTTAATTTCCCTCAAATTTTCATTTGACATTTATTTTAAAAGAAACACGCACATTAAACTAGAACACCATAAGACCAAACACACTAGTAAAATAGTGGTTGGGTATAATTATAAAAGGATCCTTGAAATTCTGTTAATTCAAAACTCTCCCCTTTTATCAAGATTTATTCTCAACCGGGCCCCTGATTAATTGCGGATTGGTCCATAAAGTTCATCATTTTTATCAACATCCCTAGTTCCTGAAAATAAATTATTTGTTCTTTTATTTTGTGAATAAATAAATTATCTGTCAAATTATTTGTTCTTTTATTTTTATCAACATCCCTAGTTCCTCTCAAAATCCCCTTTCCCCTTTTCATCATTGCTCTGCCAGCCATATACAATGGGACTTGAATACAAGATATTTTTTACGGGTGGAATCGGACGAATACTCTAAGTATCCACCCAAATTGTTGTTGGAATTTTTGTGAGGAAGAAACATGGAAGCTCTCATAAACTTTTTTTTTTCTTTTTTCTCATGAACTTTGCTTTGCTTGTTAATTAATTCAAATGAAAGAGGAGCTTATAAATAGGCTTACAATGCCAACCGAAAAGAGAAATTTGCTCAACTAAACTACTTGCTACTTAACAATCTCAATAAAATAAATAATCTAAACAAATCAATTCCTAATACTCGGTCAAACTCAAAAAAGCTCAACAACTCATTTTCAAATTCTGATTTTTTATTTATTTCACTAACATTAATAATATTAATAATACTAATTTATTCCTAAATCCTAACAATTCCTCCCTTAAACTGAAATTTCTTCACAAGAAAAATTCAGTTTAATTAATAAATCTTCAAGTTTTTCCTGGATCATTTGTTCAAAGCTTCAATGATTCACGTTGTCATCATCAACCCATTGGAGCACCATCTCTCTAAAAAAATCATCAGATCTTGTAAGGTTTTCACAAAAGATCCACTTCTTCTTCTCTCCCTTCTTGTGCAACTTCTTATCTCATCTTCTTCGAGCCGATTCTTTCACCAAGCTCTTGCAATTTCTCGCCATCAAGTTTCTAATCTCTTAAGCAATTATGAGGATTCGTTTCTCCTACTAGTAGAATTCCTTGTAGCAGCATCATCTCAACATGTGAGAGATGTGCTACTCTATCTCACAAACTCTCAGAATCTAAAGCTTTCAAGAACAGAAGACTCTCAAAAGAACCAGGCTCTAGTACCACTTGATAGGATTTTTTTTAAATTTTTGAAACAAAAAAGCTTCCAAACTTTGCTTGAATAATTAAAATAAAAGAGGGGCCTATAAATTGGGTACAATGCCAACCGAAAAGAGAAATTTGCTCAACTAAACTACTTGCTACTTAACAAACTCAATAAAATAAATAATCTAAACAAATCAATTCCTAATACTCGATAAACTCAAAAAAGTTCAAAGGCTCATTTTCAAATTCTGATATTTTATTTATTCCACTAACATTAATAATATTAATAATACTAATTTATTCCTAAATCCTAACAATTGTCACCCCTAAACAATTCGGTCTGTAAAAGATTATCGAGCTAACAACTTGGTCCTTGAAAGATTGAAATACAAAGTTTAATCCCTAAAAGATCAAACTGGTATACTTATTAGCCTTTTGCATTGACTAAATAATATACCGTCTTAATTTTTGAAGGACTAATAAAGAATGTACCATTTTAATATTTTAGGGACTAAACCATGTATTTTAATCTTTTAAGAATCAAGTTGTCAACTTGGTAATCTTTCAAAAATCAAATTTTTAGTTTACTCTTTTTATTATAAAAATTGTTAAATATAGTTAGCAAAAGCAATATGCCTCCAAGTGGTAAATCACTTGGTATCTCTGTTGGGAGACTTCATCTCCAATCATAATTATATGCACGACACGGGTCAAATTCGAATTAATCAAAACCAAACTTCAAACATTGGGGAAGGTAACAAAAAAAAAATGTATGTTGAATATATTAGTTCCATAATAAGTACACCAAATCAAAAAGGAAGAATCATCATCAATTCATATCATGGGTGGGTTGTACTAGAACTATTTGTGATAGCAAAATCAAAAGTGGTGATTGTTGTTGATGTTTCTAGTGATGATTCTGGGTTCCAAGGATAGCATTGACTGTAGGCTCCAATAATATTTGGATCCAATTTAGATGCACCTGCCTTCCATATCTTCCAAGAACACAAGTGATTATCATCTACACAGTTATTCTCATCTGGTGAAGTCAAGTATCAGATGGCCATAGGAAACTACAGGAATAGAGTGTCACTATGAAGAAAGGATTTGGCCTAAACTCAAACTCATAGGCTTCTCCATAAATTTTCAAAATGTTCCTAAATATATTTAATGTGGTCATATTTCTTTTGTTTCAAGTTCAAATGCGACAAATCTAGAGTTACGGGTTTCTTTTAACGAGTACTTCGGGACCATCAACAAACAAGAACAAATTGAGTCCCAAAAGTGGACAACTCGGTTAATTGTCAAACATGTGAAATTGGTCATATCTCTCTCGTTTTAAGTCCGAATGCAACGAGTTTAAAATTATATACTAACTTTTGAAGAGTTTTTTCCCTGATCCAGTTGAGATCGTTATCAAATGAGATCATCAAATCACGCTTCAAAAGTAAATTGGGGACCAATTTGAGAAATTATGAAAACATATATAAGTAATTTGAAACAAATGAAACATAAGGAACCAATTTGAAATCCGCCCATACTTAAAAGACCAATTTGAGGTTTTAGCCTTCTGATTATTATGTCACATTTTATGTTTCTAATAGTATTTATTACTCTATAGTAAATGTCATCATAAAGACAATTTGTTTTTTCTTTCAATCAGTAAGGACAATTTGTTAGATAAACCCAAACATTAAAATTTAACATGGGTGATAATTTTAAGATTGGGCCTACAGTAATTGCCCTAGTAAATTAGCCCATTTTTCACGTGTAAAATCTATTATCTATCTATTATCTATCTATTATTTATATAAAAGTTGACCTCCTGCGGCCTTGTATGCCAAATGTATATGGGTTGAGCTCTTCACAATATTGCCACGTGTACACAAAATTAATGCTCACATACGCACACGAAATCATAATTTGTTAGCATGAATTACAAAGGGCGTGATCCATATCAATTACACGTGTGAAGTCAATTGGCCCCATACAGACAGATCTTCCTTATAAGATCAAGGTCCGCGTCGATCGCCTTTGGTCTCTTCACTCATACATCAACGACCCAGAGCCGAATACGGAAGGAAGTCTTAAGATGGTCATTTATGATTGTGAGGTAGTGCATTTATTTTATTTATTAGCATATGTTATGTGTAAAAATGTTTCAGGGCGAAATCATATTTGTTCATAATTATATTGCAGAATGTCACAATTGGCGCGACCTCTGTTTATGAAGAAATTGTCAGAATGTTGAAGATTTTCCAAATGAAGTGGAGATTTGACAAATTTTCAGAATGTTAAAGAATTCCCAAATGAAGTTGTCGTTGGCAACAATGGCATCAGAGATATTATTGAAGATTTGAACCAAAAGTCTCAAGGTCCCCTCATTCTTTATAATTTGTACTGAGTTTTGTAGAATTATATGTATAACAATTATTTTTACAAATGAAGGAAATGGAATATTGATAACTGGAATTCATAATTAAATTAGGATCTTGGTAACTCACCAAAAAAGAAAAATCTTGGTTGCCTAATATTTTTTTTTAAGGGTAATGCTTGCGCTAAAGTTTAATTTGTTGGTGTGTACTGAAACACACACAAAACAATGTGACAATCTATGTAAGCAAATGGGGTCAACATTAATGTATATAATGTTTACCACTTAACTAAACATTCATATGTTAATTATTTGCCAACATTTATGGGTTAATAACTCTCCCGCAATTTATCGATTTATGTTACCTATATTATTGGCCATCAAGACACTAAATATGTACGTAGGATTGTAAGATGAATAAATTTAATTCTATGTTGTTGACATGATGATGAAAATATTAACATTTAAACAATTTATATAGAATAGTATTTTTAGTTTTTAATTATTTAGTTATATTAGTATTTTATCATAGCAAGGTTTTAATTGTCATGTTTAAAAAGTAGAATATGTATTTTTAAATGTCTTCATCATGCTCCAATAGGTTTATGCAACATCTACCAAATAAATTATCGAAAAACATCATAGAACAAAAGAAAAATATCGCTGAATTTGTTGAGATAAAGTGAAAAACTTTGTTTTTTCTCTTCTTTTGTTGGAGATTCAAAAGGCCTGCAGGCCGACCTGTTAAACCCACGAGAAATGCAAGGCGGGCCTGGGCATCATTTTCGTGACCCATTTGTAAATGGGCCATCCCGACCCAACCCGTTTAAGTCAGGGCCCGTGACGGGGCTGGCCCGTTTGACAGTGCTAACTAAGCATGTCCAAAATGCTATATTAAGGTTTTACGACATTGTACAGAATACTACTATGTTAATTGCAAGAGCTGGTGCAGTCATTGTCTTACCAGGTATGTGATAAGTTTGTTAACTGTTATATACGAATATTATACAAGAATAACAACATCAACCATTAGCGCAGGTACTTGGTAAAACTTCTCATAATGGACGAAGATACAGATTTAATCATGACAGCATTTGATAGGGAATGCTCCAAATACATTGGACTATCTACTACAGAACTTCGTATGTTAGCTTTAAAGGTTTGTGTATTTACTTCGTCTTTTACACTTCCAAGATGTTACGCAGAAGTCGGTAATTGCTGAAAGATTCGAGAAATTCATGTATAAAAAATTCGCATTCAAGGAGTTTGTAAGTATTCTGAAAATTCATTGGAGTAGTTTATTATTGTGCTGCGAATAACTGACCACAAGCAAACAATTGATAGCCTAACATCACTATACAATGATCGGAAGATTTTTCTATCTATTATTACATTCAGTCTGTTATAATCAAATATATGTTAATTGACAATTATACATTTTAATATGTATAGGTGGCTGCCAACGCGAACGACGATAATAGAATTTTCGTGCTACATGCAGTGAGTTTTTTGTAACATTAAACTTATCTACTAATTGGAACTAATCAATCACACAAGCATTATAAATTTTACCATACAAACCATGATGACGCATTAATATCTGACATGTAGGAACTTATTGACAATATGAAGTACAAGGAACCCTTTAAAAAAGGGGTATTTGAGAATCATACAAAACCCGCCATTGATTGATACAAGGCAAGTTATTACGGCGTACCTGAGGATTAGTTTGGAGTCATGTGAATACTCCCTACAATCTGGAATGGTAATATAGCCAAACTCAAACACTATATATCATAGAGAATTATATTAGATCAGATTATGTATACAGTTTATGGTTACGTTGGATTTTATTTCAATAAGTTGAGTTTGGTATGAAGAGTTGATGGGTTATCATAGCAGCTTTTTTGGTATGAACAGTGGTTTTCTCAATATAAAATTCACATTTGTTAATGCTATATCAGTAATGATATGTTTGTGTTAATAAGGTAGCGATTTTCAATTGTTATATATTGTGGTGAGAATATTTTTATAACTCATGTTCATAAATTTATGAGTAAGTTTGCTTATCAACCCGCAGTGTGTCATAAACCACCATTTTTTTGCACACACGATATAATTCATGTTGTGATCATACTTAAGTAATATTACAGTGAAAGCAAGGACCATTTTTTTGCAGCAATAACCTAACGTAGAAGCTAACGTTCGATCTCCCGCACATCGCAGTTTGTCATAAACCACCAATTCACATTGCAGTGAAAGCAGGGACCATGGACAATCTTTTTGACAATAATTGTGGATTTACTGCCAACGTGATGTTCATGATTTTGTCGTTTGTTGAATGTCTTGATATTGTTTGTATGTGTCTTGTGTCAAAAAATTGGTGCAGAAGCATACGTGATCGATTCTTCATAGACTTCCACAATATATTTGGTCCACCCTGTTAGAGAATAGGACTAAATTGTGTATTTGCTGTTAATATATTTCTAGGAATATTCCTTTATTCTTCTCCTGTATTGTACAGACACGTGTAGGCTAGTATATTCTGCACATTCTTTCTGTTGTAACAAACCTACAGCTGTATTATTCATAACATAGCAATATATATTTCGCTGAGGCTACACAGTATAGCTAGCTCAGCATTTTGGAATTTCTCTAGAACATTCAGATTTCGTTCTTGGTATCAGAGCCAGGTTTCAATGGCCTCCCCTGATTCTTCAGCATCCTCCGCCGCCACTGGCTCATCTGCATCAGGCGCTGCAACGTCGGCGATAAAAACCCAGACCCACACTCTTTTCAGTTCATCGAGTCAGACCTCCTCTATCAAGCTGGATAGAGAAAACTATCTCGTCTGGGAATCTGTAGTGCGTCCTCTTATTCGAGGTAATCGTCTTGAACACCATATTAATGGGCTTGGTGTTATTCCTCCTCGCATGACTACTGTAGGTACTGAGCTGGTGCCGAATCCTGCATTTCTTGACTGGGAGGATATTGATCAGCTGTTGTTATTTTGGCTTCGTAACACTATGACCCTTGAAGTTGCATCACAACTTCTTCATTGCACTACTGCATTTGATCTTTGGACTAGTGCTAAGGCACTCACATGTGCCTCTCTGAAATCCAGAGTTCTTGCTCTCAAGGGAGAGCTCAACAAGATTCGTAAGAACAGCATGAGAATGAAGGACTATTTGGGAAAGCTCAAAACACTGTCAGATCAGCTTGCTCTTGCTGGTGCTCCTATAACTCAGGAAGATTTGATTATGCATACCTTGAATGGTCTTGATGGCGAATACAATGCTGCTGTTTTCACTCTGAATCGGCAAGCAAATTTATCATGGATTGAGGTCCAAACTGAACTTCTCACATTTGAAAGTCGCTTGGATCAGTTGAGTCAAGTGACAAACAATCTCTCTATTCAACCTTCTGTGAATTTTGCCCAACGTGATGATGCTCAGGGTAAAAACAATTTTTCTGGCAACAGTAGCCAATCTGGACAATACTGGCGAGGTGGATCCTCTTCAAATAACTCTGGTACACGTGGACGTGGAAGAAGTTCACGTGGTGGAGGTAGACGTGGTGGTTTTAGTGGCAACAGGCCGTTTTGTGCTCTGTGTGAAAAACCAGGACACGCAGTTCACAATTGCTTTCATCGTTTTGATAGGAGTTTTCAACCTCCAACCCATGGCAGGAACCTTGGAGGCAGTGGAGCACATTTTTCACAATCACCACAGGCCTTCTATGCAGGTGCTTCAGGTGACTATCATACCAACAGTGCGAGTCCTCAAGGTGTAGCAGACCCGAACTGGTATTTGGACAGCGGAGCAAACTATCACGTCACTCCATATTCTGATCAGCTGGAAAATTACACCCAAGTTGGTAAGAGTTATCTTCGTACTTGTACTGGGGAACGCACGAAAGTGGTTGGTATAGGCTCTACCTCCCTTTCCACATCTATACCAGATTCTAAATTGTGTTTGAAAAATGTTCTTCTTGTTCCCACTGCCACAAAAAGTTTGATGAGTGTTAATAGACTCACTGAAGATAATGATGTTGATGTGTGTTTTACTAACAAAAACTATCTTGTGAAGGACAAGAAGACAGGGCTTCACCTAATGGAAGGGAAGTCAAGGCAAGGAATGTACCCGGTGTGTGAGGAGGTTCGAGATGCACAAGTAAATTCCGTGACAGCTGCAAAAGAGAAGGAGTATGATGAGTTTCTGCGTTGGCATTACAAGTTGGGGCATCCCAGTGATAAAGTCTTGAAGACTATTTTGAATAAATGTAATGTTAAACTAGATTGTTCAGACTCTATTTGTGAGGCTTGTCAGTTTGGAAAATCGAAGTTTTTACCGTTTCCTAAGTCTGTCTCTCGTGCTTCTCATCCTTTAGAACTCATTCATACTGACATTTGGGGTCCATCCCCAGTTCAATCTGAAAATGGACATAAGTTTTACATACATTTATTGGATGACTATTCTAGATACACATGGCTCTACCCACTAAAGCATAAAGGAGAGGCAATCAATGCTTTTAACCTGTTTAGAGCCTTAGTGGAAAATCAATTCAACAGAAAAATCAAAACAATTAGATGTGATAATGGGGCAGAGTACAAACCGATTAACAGTGTTGCTCAAACACTTGGAATACAAATGCAGTTTTCATGCCCTTATACTTCTGTACAGAATGGTAGAGCTGAGAGGAAGCATCGGCATATTGTAGAGATGGGATTGACGTTGCTAGCGCAGGCCAAGCTACCATACACATACTGGGTTGATGCTTTTATGATGGCTGTATTTTTGATAAATCGTCTTCCTTCCCCTGTGATTGACCATGCCACACCTCTTGCATTACTGTATCATGAAGAACCTGATTACTCTTCACTACAGCCGTTTGGGTGTGCCTGCTACCCGTGTTTGAAACCCTATAATGAGCATAAATTTCAATTCCATAGCCAGAAATGTGTTTTTCTGGGACCAGCACCTCAACACAGAGGATTCAAATGTTTGAGTTCGACTGGAAGAATATACCTTTCACGTCACGTTGTTTTCGACCCGAATGTGTTCCCATGTCGGAATGGGTTCTTGAATCGCAGTTCTTCAACACCGGGCAGCCATGAATGTGTCATACCCATGAATATTGCAGAAGGATTCGCCATTTTGAGTAGGAATGGTGCTGTGCAGGATCCCAGACTTGGTGAAGATAAAGAAGAGAAAGAAGACGTTGGGACAACGGCTAATTTTCCAGCCAATCCGGTCTCGCCACCTCAAAACACTCCCACGCACGAGTCACGTGCTCTTTTAAATGGCTCTGCGTCACATGCCTCTTCTTCACCACGTGAGGATTTAAATGTGGATGTGGTGTTGTCTTCCTCTGAAAGTTCTGATATTGGGCTTTCCACTACAAGCCCAAATGAAGAAACTACTAAACCTGAAGCCCAACAGAAAAATGCACATGGTATGGTTACTAGGGCCAAAGCTGGTATACACAAGCCCAANATTTTTTGTTGGGAGGGGCCGTTATATTTTTTTGATCAAAATTTGGGGGAGGGGGAGAAGGGGGCAGGCGGGCGGGCGCGGGCGTGGCCCCCATTGGCCTCCTCTTGGCTCCACCCCGACTCTCACTTAGAATGTAGTTTGCCAACCACTACACCAAATACTTCTTGATTTTCTTTTGTTTTGTTTTATTGCTCAAAAAGCATTAATTCTCAATAGCCAAAGAGAAGAGCATTATTAATTTAGTACTAGCTAGTCAATTAATAACCTAAAGCCAATTGATAATAGTATATATTTTTAGGCTCCTAGCACTAAAATTGAAACTCGGATCTTTTAGGTCCAAAAATTACCACACACACCTAAATGTTAATATTTGTATATAATATATACATTGACAAAAAAAAATAGAGTTTATAATATAGACTAAATTGCATAAAATTTCCCAAAAATTTAAATTATTGTGCAAAAAACTATCTGAACTTTGGAAAGTAACAAAGGACCCCATGAACTTTTAATTTTGTATAAATAACCCATTTTGTTAAAATTTTCATTGAAATAATCAAGGAATTTTTAATGCTTTTGCTATTATTAATTACAACAATAAAATGATAGATAGTTTTAATTTTGGATCAATGTAAAATTTGACAACCATCATCATAAAATTATATAAAAGAAAATTTATTGATTTTTAATTAAAAATTGTCTTTTGCACAAAATAAAAAAAAATCATGAGATCTTTTGTCACTTTTCAATATCTAAGATTTATAGTTATCAAAAAAAAAAAAGATTTATCACTTTTTATTATTTAATATTTTAGTTAATTTAAAAATTATTATCTCTTCAATCTCATTATTTCTTTACATTCTTTTTTATGTTTTATATTTTTTTTGTACAAATTATACATTTTATCTTATAATTTGATAATATATAGAGAAAAAATAAGCTAAAATTATATTTTGGTCCCTAATGTTTACCCAAAGTTCTATGTTGGTCCTTAATGAGTTTTTTTCATATTTTGGTCCTTAATATTTTTTAAGAATTTCATAATTGGTCCCTAACTATTAAATATGGTTATATTTATCTCATCTCAAACCCAAACATTAGGGACCAAAACAGAATTTTAGATAAGCATTAGGAACTAAATAAAATTTTGGCCAAGAAAAAAATTTCGGCCCCCCTAACCTAAAATCTTGGCTCCGACCCTGGGAGCTACTATAGATGCACCAACCCAAGATGATATTAAGATTTTAGGTTGGATTAGATTGATATTAAGAAAAAATTATATCTCTATTTATCGAATTTATGAGTTTGTTTTTAACTAAAAGTACTCTAATATCTTCTCTCCTTTCGTTAATCCTTTAAAAATAATTTGTGTTTATTAATCAGAGGATAACAATGGAAATAGTTTACAAATGAAAACTTCAAATTATTTTTCTATTTATCAAAATTTAGTCCAAATAACCAAAAGATGTATTTGAAGAAGGCTAAACTTGATCATGGTCCTTCATACTATTCTAAAAGGCAGTGAATTCCCTCACTCTTTAAGAAAAATTTTTCAAAAATCTAAACTTTTGAGGAGGGAGGTGATAGAAGAAAGTTTGGATTTTCGAAAATTCTTTTTTAAAATATTTGAGGGCAATTATTTGAGCGAGGATTGGGGTTTTTGGATGAGTTCTTGAGTTTCTCGACGATTTCCGTACGTTTTCAGGCGAGTTTGTGGCATTTTCTGGTGGGTTTTAAATTTTCTGCGTTTTCAGTTTTGGTCCCTCTGTCATTTGCTTTAATTTGTATTGTTTTTGCATTTCTATTCCATTTCATAAAGAATTCATAGATTAGGGACCAAGATGTAAGATTTGAGAATCTTCGGAGATGCTCTTTCACTTTCATTTTGATAGTCAGGGACTAAAGTGAAAGGGAATTGAAGTTTTCAGGATTAAATTGTAATTTAAAATGGACGGATGACTAATAGTGGGAGGTTTTCAAAACATATGGAACCAAAACTGAGACAAGAAAAGATATATGACTAATTTGGGATCTAGAGCAAAGATACAGACCAAATTCGAGACAAAAAAAGATATAGGACTGATTTGAGACCTGGAGCAAAGTTACAGGACCAAATTCGCACTTTGGCCAAAATAATTTATACTTTCTTTATTTTGTGAAACATTAGATATGTTGAAACATAAAAATTCTCAAAAGCAAAATGTATGATCTGATTTTAAATTTTTAAATTAAAATGTAAATAAATTATAAACATCAAACAATTAATTTTACTGTTTTTTTGTACAAAAATTAATTTCTCTTGAAGTGCGAATAAACGGCTAAAATGTCCAGCTTCTATTTTCAAATAAGAAAACATTGTCCCTAATGGTTACGTAAGAATTCTTTTCTTTTTGCCAGAGTTACATAGGAATTGATGAGCTGTATTTTAAGTGAAATGATCCAAATTCATTTTTCATAATTGACATATTGTTGGAACAGCCAGTTCGCTCCTCAATTTTAATAGAATTAATTTTCGCTTAAATCATTATATAAATAAATATGAAATATCTATAATTTATTAAAAAAATAGACAACACAAGAAGACGAGTTATACTATGAAAAATGTCAACAGAACTTTAAAACGATCCTAGATAATTTTTATCAGAATTTCTTTGTAGTTGTTCAACATTATCAATGTATTTTCTTTTGTCGACCATATTAATGGAACCAAAGAAAAAATAATTATTTTAAAGCTTCTTGTTTGGTTGTAATATTATTGAACTTTTTTCCAAAATAAAATAAGTAAAGAAATAGACAAAAGAACTTTTTCCTTTAGTGATCCGAAGGCATTGCAAGAGCTCTGTTAGCAGTGATTAAACCTAATAATGTTTTTAATGTTCAAAGACAAAGATCATCTCAAAATTGAGGAAAATTTTACACAAGACACCACACTAATTCACTAAACATATCTAAAAAATAATATAAATATCAATATTTCTCTAAAAAAATTTGATAACAAAGATCATCTCAAGATTTGGTAACAAATATTTTTTTTAAGAATACTAAAAGTACTTTTACCTTTCCAAAGAATTATTGAAATTTCAACAAAATCTCCCATAAAAGTAAGGATGCTTAAAATACCCATACCCAATGGGGACCTGATATTTACCCTATGGGTATGGGTCTAGACCTGGACCCATCCTTAATGGGTCCGGGTCCGAGTATGATGATACCCTACCCGTACCCTACCCATATACCCATTAATAATAATAAATATATTTTTATATATAAAAAATATAATACTTTAACACTTTTTATTGGAAAAATATTAAAATTTTAATAAATATTGAAATATTTTATTAATGCATTCATATTTATGATTTATTTTTTTTATTTTTAGTAGTTATAGATGTAAAAGGTTAGATGAATAAAATTTTATATTAACAAAAAATAGTTTATTTTAAAATTTTTCCGGGCCTGAGTCCGGGTATGGGGATTAGACTACCTAGCGGGTATGGGTATGAGGATTAATTTTGATACCCGCTCACATACGACTCTGGGTCCAGGTATTATGGTACCCTACCCATGATCATCCCTACATAAAAGGCTTTAAGCTCAAATTCTTATAGCTATGCTATACATGCCCATTTAGCTTTAATACATGCAAGTCTTATAGGTATCCATGCATCACTTTCTACTCTCCCAAGTAGAAAGATGATGCCAAAAATTCATCCAAGTTTTTATTTTATGTATATACTTTGAAGTGTTTGTAATGGAGAGGATAGAATTCTTTTCAACAACAACAGCACCTACTATATAATCAAAAGGCTAAAATTCTTTTCACAGTAATACTACAATTTCTTTTTGAGTACCTATAAACATAAAGTACAAATAAGAACATCTTAAAGAAAATGGAATAACAAGCTCAGACAAATCAAATACCTATTTGATCAGAATCAACGAGCTTCTGAGAGAAATGATTCAGCAACAGAACTCTGAGAGATAGATTCATTGTACGAAAACAAGGATGGCATTGTAGAATCTTGAAACTCTTGATAATCCCCAAACTTTAAGCCAGAAGAAGATAACCTTAGTGAAGACAAGTCAGGCAAAGGCAAATCCCAATTTAAGTATTGCACAACTTGACGTATGCTTGGCCTACACAAAGGCTTTGAATTTGAACACAAAAGCCCAAGTTTCAACACCAATTCTACTTCCTCTTCTCTATACTCAATCCCCATAATTCCCAAGTTGTGATCTTTTGCCTCAACAATCTTACCCCTCATGAAACAATCATAAACCCAATCTTGCAAAACGATGTAGTTGTCATGATCCCTTCCTTGTTCTATAGGCCTTCTTCCACACACTACCTCAAGCATAAAAGAACCAAAAGCAAAAACATCAGACATTGTTGTGGCTCTACCAGTTCTTGTATGTTCTGGTGCAAGATATCCAAGTGTCCCCACCACACGTGTTGTTTGAGGATCACTCCCATGGTCGTGTAATTTTGCTAAACCAAAATCTCCTATCCTCCCATTTAGCTCAGAATCTAAGAGAATGTTGTTTGCTTTTATGTCTCTATGAACCACCACTTGCTCCCATTCTTCATGTAAATAGCACAATCCCGAAGCTACTCCTTTGATGATTCGAAACCTCTGTGTCCAATTTAATGTCATTTGGGGTTGGTTATATAGGTATTTGTCTAAGCTTCCATTAGGCATGAAATCATAGACCAAAAGAAGCTCTCCTTTTCGCCTGCAATAACCGAGAAGAGGTACAAGGTTTCGATGGCGAAGACGACCAATACTGACGATTTCTGCTATGAATTCTCTCATCCCTTGCCGGGAATCATGAGACACTCTTTTCACAGCAACCTCAATCTTTGAATTTGGCATTGTTCCTTTGTAAACTCTACCAAATCCACCACTACCCAGAAGCTCTTTCTCTCTGAATCCCTTAGTGGCTACGTAAAGATCTTTGTATTTGAACCTATGAGGACCATAATCTTGTTCCCAATCTTCAAGCACCTCAGAGAATTTCTTTTTTCTCTTGATGAAAAGAAAAATAGCTAAACTCACTAGAACAATTGAACAGAGTGAAAACAGAGGCAACACAATTTCCAAAATCGTGGACTTTTCTTTTTTACCTAGTCGAGGTAGCTTGGGGAGTTTGGTGATATCAAGATTTTGAGCAACCCCATTAACCTTGAAGCTCCATCCAAGAACATAATGCGAAGTCAAGACTGATCCTGTAGAAGATGAGAATCCCACGTAAATGGGATTGCTTAGAATCAAAGAAAGATCTTTGGACAACGTTACCAAAGGGATTTCTGGTTTGTCAACGTTGGTTGGAGATAAGGTGATGTTAGAGAATAGGACTAAATTGTGTATTTGCTGTTTATATATTTCTAGGAATATTCCTTTATTCTTCTCCTGTATTGTACAGACACGTGTAGGCTAGTATATTCTGCACATTCTTTCTGTTGTAACAAACCTACAGCTGTATTATTCATAACATAGCAATATATATTTCGCTGAGGCTACACAGTATAGCTAGCTCAGCATTTTGGAATTTCTCTAGAACATTCAGATTTCGTTCTTGGTATCAGAGCCAGGTTTCAATGGCCTCCCCTGATTCTTCAGCATCCTCTGCCGCCACTGGCTCATCTGCATCAGGCGCTGCAACGTCGGCGATAAAAACCCAGACCCACACTCTTTTCAGTTCATCGAGTCAGACCTCCTCTATCAAGCTGGATAGAGAAAACTATCTCGTCTGGGAATCTGTAGTGTGTCCTCTTATTCGAGGTAATCGTCTTGAACACCATATTAATGGGCTTGGTATAATTCCTCCTCGCATGACTACTGTAGGTACTGAGCTGGTGCCGAATCCTGCCTTTCTTGACTGGGAGGATATTGATCAGCTGTTGTTATTTTGGCTTCGTAACACTATGACTCTTGAAGTTGCATCACAACTTCTTCATTGCACTACTGCATTTGATCTTTGGACTAGTGCTAAGGCACTCACATGTGCTTCTCTGAAATCCAGAGTTCTTGCTCTCAAGGGAGAGCTCAACAAGATTCGTAAGAACAGCATGAGAATGAAGGACTATTTGGGAAAGCTCAAAACGCTGTCAGATCAGCTTGCTCTTGCTGGTGCTCCTATAACTCAGGAAGATTTGATTATGCATACCTTGAATGGTCTTGATGGCGAATACAATGCTGCTGTTTTCACTCTGAATCGGCAAGCAAATTTATCATGGATTGAGGTCCAAACTGAACTTCTCACATTTGAAAGTCGCTTGGATCAGTTGAGTCAAGTGACAAACAATCTTTCTATTCAACCTTCTGTGAATTTTGCCCAACGTGATGATGCTCAGGGTAAAAACAATTTTTCTGGCAACAGTAGCCAATCTGGACAATACTGGCGAGGTGGATCCTCTTCAAATAACTCTGGTACACGTGGACGTGGAAGAAGTTCACGTGGTGGAGGTAGACGTGGTGGTTTTAGTGGCAACAGGCCGTTTTGTGCTCTGTGTGAAAAACCAGGACACGCAGTTCACAATTGCTTTCATCGTTTTGATAGGAGTTTTCAACCTCCAACCCATGGCAGGAACCTTGGAGGCAGTGGAGCACATTTTTCACAATCACCACAGGCCTTCTATGCAGGTGCTTCAGGTGACTATCATACCAACAGTGCGAGCCCTCAAGGTGTAGCAGACCCGAACTGGTATTTGGACAGCGGAGCAAACTATCACGTCACTCCATATTCTGATCAGCTGGAAAATTACACCCAAGTTGGTAAGAGTTATCTTCGTACTTGTACTGGGGAACGCACGAAAGTAGTTGGTATAGGCTCTACCTCCCTTTCCACGTCTATACCAGATTCTAAATTGTGTTTGAAAAATGTTCTTCTTGTTCCCACTGCCACAAAAAGTTTGATGAGTGTTAATAGACTCACTGAAGATAATGATGTTGATGTGTGTTTTACTAACAAAAACTATCTTGTGAAGGACAAGAAGACAGGGCTTCACCTAATGGAAGGGAAGTCAAGGCAAGGAATGTACCCGGTGTGTGAAGAGGTTCGAGATGCACAAGTAAATTCCGTGACAGATGCAAAAGAGAAGGAGTATGATGAGTTTCTGCGTTGGCATTACAAGTTGGGGCATCCCAGTGATAAAGTCTTGAAGACTATTTTGAATAAATGTAATGTTAAACTAGATTGTTCAGACTCTATTTGTGAGGCTTGTCAGTTTGGAAAATCGAAGTTTTTACCGTTTACTAAGTCTGTCTCTCGTGCTTCTCATCCTTTAGAACTCATTCATACTGACATTTGGGGTCCATCCCCAGTTCAATCTGAAAATGGACATAAGTTTTACATACATTTCTTGGATGACTTTTCTAGATACACATGGCTCTACCCACTAAAGCATAAAGGAGATGCAATCAATGCTTTTAACTTGTTTAGAGCTTTAGTGGAAAATCAATTCAACAGAAAAATCAAAACAATTAGATGTGATAATGGGGCAGAGTACAAACCGATTAACAGTGTTGCTCAAACACTTGGAATACAAATGCAGTTTTCATGCCCTTATACTTCTGTACAGAATGGTAGAGCTGAGAGGAAGCATCGGCATATTGTAGAGATGGGATTGACGTTGCTAGCGCAGGCCAAGCTACCATACACGTACTGGGTTGATGCTTTTATGATGGCTGTATTTTTGATAAATCGTCTTCCTTCCCCTGTGATTGACCACGCCACACCTCTTGCATTACTGTATCATGAAGAACCTGATTACTCTTCACTACAGCCGTTTGGGTGTGCCTGCTACCCGTGTTTGAAACCCTATAATGAGCATAAATTTCAATTCCATAGCCAGAAATGTGTTTTTCTGGGACCAGCACCTCAACACAGAGGATTCAAATGTTTGAGTTCGACTGGAAGAATATACCTTTCACGTCACGTTGTTTTCGACCCAAATGTGTTCCCATGTCGAAATGGGTTCTTGAATCGCAGTTCTTCAACACCGGGCAGCCATGTGTTGGGAAATCACAGAGGGAGCGCAGCGGAAGGGAAAATAAAAAAATTTTTCCGGGACTAAAACGTAATTAAAATAAACTCTGTGNAACAAGACCTGGGTCTTGGTTCCTCGCACAACCACACAGAAGTTGATAGACTGTAAGTGGGTGTTTAAGACTAAATTTAAGCAAGATGGTTCGATCCTCAAGTACAAGGCGCGCCTTGTTGCTAAAGGCTTCCAGCAAGCACCCGGTCTTGATTATGGCGAGACATTCAGTCCGGTGGTGAAGCCTACTACGATTAGAGTTGTTCTTGCTGTTGCTGTATCTTTTGGTTGGGAGATTAGACAACTAGACGTTAATAACGCTTTCTTGAATGGGTATCTTCAAGAGAGTGTCTTCATGCGCCAACCTGAGGGTTTTCAGGATCCGTCGAAACCACATCATGTCTGCAAGTTGGTTAAGGCGTTGTATGGGTTGAAACAAGCACCTCGGGCGTGGTTCGATCGCTTGAGGCTGACACTCTTGAGCTGGGGCTTCCAGAATGCTAAAAGTGATGTGTCCCTGTTTTTTCTTCGCGCACCTAAGCTGACTATCTACATCTTAGTCTACGTGGATGACATTCTGGTAACAGGTAACGATGCTAAGTTTCTCAGGAAATTTATTTCGAAGTTGAATGATATGTTTTCTCTCAAAGATCTGGGTTCTGCATATTATTTTCTGGGAATAGAAATTACTCGAACTAGCACTGGGTTGCATCTTTGTCAGTCAAAGTATACCATGGATATACTGAAGCGTTTTCATATGCTTGAGTGTGCACCAGTTCCGACACCGATGGTAACAGGCAGACAATTCTCCAAATTTGACGGCGAGTTGTTAAAGGATCCCACAGAGTATCGGCAAGCAGTTGGGTCTTTGCAGTATTTGACGAACACTAGGCCGGATATAGCCTTTTCTGTGAATAAGTTGAGCCAATTTTTGTCTTGTCCCACTGATGTTCATTTTCAGGGTGTCAAACGGATATTTAGANTTGCATTACTGTATCATGAAGAACCTGATTACTCCTCATTACAGCCGTTTGGGTGTGCCTGCTACCCATGCTTGAAACCCTATAATGAGCATAAATTTCAATTCCATAGCCAGAAATGTGTTTTTCTGGGACCAGCACCTCAACACAAAGGATTCAAATGCCTGAGTTCGACTGGAAGAATATACCTTTCACGTCACGTTGTTTTCGACCCAAATGTGTTCCCATGTCGGAATGGGTTCTTGAATCGCAGTTCTTCGACACCGGGCAGCCATGAATGTGTCATACCTATGAACATTGCAGAAGGATTCGACATTTTGAGAAGGAATGGTGCTGTGCAGGATCCCAGACTTGGTGAAGATAAAGAAGAGAAAGAAGACGTTGGGACAACGGCTAATTTTCCAGCCAATCCAGTCTCGCCACCTCAAAACACTCCCACGCACGAGTCACGTGCTCTTTTAAATGGCTCTGCGTCACATGCTTCTTCTTCACCACGTGAGGATTTAAATGTAGGTGTGGTGTTGTCTTCCTCTGAGAGTTCTGATATTGGGCTTTCCACTACAAGCCCAAATGAAGGAAATACTAAACCTGAAGCCCAACAGAAAAATGCACATGGTATGGTCACTAGGGCCAAAGCTGGTATACACAAGCCCAAACATCCTTTTGTTGGCTTGAGTCAGTTCACTGATACAACCATAGCTTCCCTGTCGGCTGAACCATCTTCCGTTTCGAGTGCTCTGCAGATTGAACATTGGAGGAAAGCTATGGAAGAGGAATTTCAAGCTCTTCAACGCAACAAGACCTGGGTCTTGGTTCCTCGCACAACCACACAGAAGTTGATAGACTGTAAGTGGGTGTTTAAGACTAAATTTAAGCAAGATGGTTCAATCCTCAAGTACAAGGCGCGCCTTGGCGCGCCTTGTCGCTAAAGGCTTCCAGCAAGCACCCGGTCTTGATTATGGCGAGACATTCAGTCCGGTGGTGAAGCCTACTACGATTAGAGTTGTTCTTGCTGTTGCTGTATCTTTTGGTTGGGAGATTAGACAACTAGATGTTAATAACGCTTTCTTGAATGGGTATCTTCAAGAGAGTGTCTTCATGCGCCAACCTGAGGGCTTTCAGGATCCATCGAAACCACATCATGTCTGCAAGTTGGTTAAGGCGTTGTATGGGTTGAAACAAGCACCTCGGGCGTGGTTCGATCGCTTGAGGCTGACACTCTTGAGCTGGGGCTTCCAGAATGCTAAAAGTGATGTGTCCCTGTTTTTTCTTCGCACACCTAAGCTGACTGTCTACATCTTAGTCTACGTGGATGACATTCTGGTAACAGGTAACGATGCTAAGTTTCTCAGGAAATTTATTTCAAAGTTGAATGATATGTTTTCTCTCAAAGATCTAGGTTCTGCATATTATTTTCTGGGAATAGAAATTACTCGAACTAGCACTGGGTTGCATCTTTGTCAGTCAAAGTATACCATGGACATACTGAAGCGTTTTCATATGCTTGAGTGTGCACCAGTTCCAACACCAATGGTAACAGGCAGACAATTCTCCAAGTTTGACGGCGAGTTGTTAAAGGATCCCACAGAGTATCGACAAGCAGTTGGGTCTTTGCAGTATTTGACGAACACTAGGCCGGATATAGCCTTTTCTGTGAATAAGTTGAGTCAATTTTTGTCTTGTCCCACTGATGTTCATTTTCAGGGTGTCAAACGGATATTTAGATATTTAAAGGGCACTCTTTATCACGGCATCAACATTCAGTCGATTGGTTCTCTGTCTTTGACGGCTTTCACCGATGCCGATTGGGCAACCGACGTGGATGACCGGAAGTCTATGGCAGGCATATGTGTGTTCTTAGGAAACACCTTGGTTTCTTGGGGATCTAGGAAACAACGGGTTGTATCACGGTCTAGTACCGAGTCAGAGTATCGTGCTCTTGCAGATGGAGCAGCAGAACTTAGATGGTTGTCTTCGTTGATTACTGAGTTGGGTTTTGGTCTTAAGCTTCCAGCGATGTTGTGGTGTGACAACTTAAGTGCAGGTTCTTTGGCAGCAAATCCAGTTCAACATGCTCGTAGCAAGCATATTGAAATTGATGTCCATTTTGTTCGCGATCTTATTCTCTCTGGTTTTCTGAAGATCAGTTATGTTCCTTCAAACTCACAGATTGCAGATTGCTTGACCAAGGCACTCACTCATACACAGTTCCTATGTCTTAGAAGCAAACTCGGAGTTGCACCAGCACCCTCTCGTTTGAGGGGGAATGTTAGAGAATAGGACTGAATTGTGTATTTGCTGTTAATATATTTCTAGGAATATTCCTCTTATTCTTCTCCTGTATTGTACAGACACGTGTAGGCTAGTATATTCTGCACATTCTTTCTGTTGTAACAAACCTACAGCTGTATTATTCATAACATGGCAATATATATATCGCTGAGGCTACACAGTACAGCTAGCTCAGCATTTTGGAATTTCTCTAGAACATTCAGATTTCATTCTTGGTATCAGAGCCAGGTTCAATGGCCTCCCCTGATTCTTCAGCATCCTCCGCCGCCACTGGCTCATCTGCATCAGGCGCTGCAACGTCGGCGATAAAAACCCAGACCCACACTCTTTTCAGTTCATCGAGTCAGACCTCCTCTATCAAGCTGGATAGAGAAAACTATCTTGTCTGGGAATCTGTAGTGCGTCCTCTTATTCGAGGTAATCGTCTTGAACATCATATTAATGGGCTTGGTGTTATTCCTCCTCGCATGACTACTGTAGGTACTGAGCTGGTGCCGAATCCTGCATTTCTTGACTGGGAGGATATTGATCAGCTGCTGTTATTTTGGCTTCGTAACACTATGACCCTTGAAGTTGCATCTCAACTTCTTCATTGCACTACTGCATTTGATCTTTGGACTAGTGCTAAGGCACTCACATGTGCTTCTCTGAAATCCAGAGTTCTTGCTCTCAAGGGAGAGCTCAACAAGATTCGTAAGAACAACATGAAAATGAAGGACTATTTGGGAAAGCTTAAAACACTGTCAGATCAGCTTGCTCTTGCTGGTGCTCCTATAACTCAGGAAGATTTGATTATGCATACCTTAAATGGTCTTGATGGCGAATACAATGCTGCTGTTTTCACTCTGAATCGGCAAGCAAATTTATCTTGGATTGAGGTCCAAACTGAACTTCTCACATTTGAAAGTCGCTTGGATCAGTTGAGTCAAGTGACTAACAATCTCTCTATTCAACCTTCTGTGAATTTTGCCCAACGTGATGATGCTCAGGGTAAAAACAATTTTTCTGGCAACAGTAGCCAATCTGGACAATACTGGCGAGGTGGATCCTCTTCAAATAACTCTGGTACACGTGGCCGTGGAAGAAGTTCACGTGGTGGAGGTAGACGTGGTGGTTTTAGTGGCAACAGGCCGTTTTGTGCTCTGTGTGAAAAACCAGGACACGCAGTTCATAATTGTTTTCATCGTTTTGATAGGAGTTTTCAACCTCCAACCCATGGCAGGAACCTTGGAGGCAGTGGAGGACATTTTTCACAATCACCACAGGCTTTCTATGCAGGTGTTTCAGGTGACTATCACACCAACAGTGCGAGTCCTCAAGGTGTAGCAGACCCGAACTGGTATTTGGACAGCGGAGCAAACTATCACGTCACTCCATATTCTGATCAGCTGGAAAATTACACCCAAGTTGGTAAGAGTTATCTTCGTACTTGTACTGGGGAACGAACGAAAGTGGTTGGTATAGGCTCTACCTCACTTTCCACTTCTATACCAGATTCTAAATTGTGTTTGAAAAATGTTCTTCTTGTTCCCACTGCCACAAAAAGTTTGATGAGTGTTAATAGACTCACTGAAGATAATGATGTTGATGTGTGTTTTACTAACAAAAACTATCTTGTGAAGGACAAGAAGACAGGGCTTCACCTAATGGAAGGGAAGTCAAGGCAAGGAATGTACCCGGTGTGTGAGGAGGTTCGAGATGCACAAGTAAATTCCGTGACAGCTGCCAAAGAGAAGGAGTATGATGAGTTTCTGCGTTGGCATTACAAGTTGGGGCATCCCAGTGATAAAGTCTTGAAGACTATTTTGAATAAATGTAATGTTAAACTAGATTGTTCAGACTCTATTTGTGAGGCTTGTCAGTTTGGAAAATCGAAGTTTTTATCGTTTACTAAGTCTGTTTCTCGTGCTTCTCATCCTTTAGAACTCATTCATACTGACATTTGGGGTCCATCTCCAGTTCAATCTGAAAATGGACATAAGTTTTACATACATTTCTTGGATGACTATTCTAGATACACATGGCTCTACCCACTAAAGCATAAAGGAGAGGCAATCAATGCTTTTAACGTGTTTAGAGCCTTAGTGGAAAATCAATTCAACAGAAAAATCAAAACAATTAGATGTGATAATGGGGCAGAGTACAAACCGATTAACAGTGTTGCTCAAACTCTTGGAATACAAATGCAGTTTTCATGCCCTTATACTTCTGTACA
>QANZ01049857.1:24900-42061 GCA_003254925.1 Chamaecrista fasciculata | reverse complement strand
TCTCTCTCTCTCTCTCTCTCTCTCTCTCTCTCTCTCTCTCTCTCTCTCTCTCTCTCTCTCTCTCTCTCTCTCTCTCTCATATTGGCTTCATCCACTTGGCTTTTCTATATATATATATTACCTATCTACGGCGCTAGATCCTCTGCTGTCCAGCACATGGTGACGGAGTCTCTAAATTATCATTGGCCACTAGGTCAAATTCAAAAATAAAAAAAACAAATATAAGTTTTTTCATTATTTAATTCAAAACATGTGGATTTCTATATTTATGTAGTACAAATAGGTTCTGTAGATTCACATGACCTAGGGAATGGCATCAAATACTGATAACAATAACAATAATGAAAAAGTTCTAGTGAGTAGTGAGATTATATATATACATATATATAGTAGGAAATGAAAGTATATAAAAGACAGACAAGGAGGTGACAAAGGCAGTGAATATTTGGAAGTGTGAGACTGAGTGAGAGAGTCGTCAGTTTGTGGGCTGACTTATGAATTCATAGCAAAATTGGTAAATGAAATTAATTTAAGTTAATTAATGAGTATAGTACAGTTAATCATAATCTAATCATGTTTTTGCTTTCTGACTTTGTTTAATATAAAAGCTTTGGAGTTTTGCTGTTGAACTGTGGTGGCTACAGAATATTCTCTCTACCCTCTCCAATATCACTTCTTCCAAAAGGCTTCAACTTTCAAGAACACTCTTTATTAATTTTATTTGTGAGATTCCTATTCAAAACTCCACAACCCTCTCTCTCTCTAGCTAATCACATATACACTTGGAAAAATTACCCATTTCAATACATAAACAATTTAGGGTATGAGGGCATCTTAAGCTATATATATATGTGCGTGTTCTTAATTAGTTATGATTTTTTTGACCTTGTGTTTGGGTTAATTTCTCTTTTTGAAAAAAAATACTTACATAATTCATTGATGATTTTTACTTTGTCAAGATTCAAGAAAGTCCAGAATATTATTGAAGAAGATATCAATTATGAGAAACAAGTCCTTACACTATTACACATACACAAACACACACACACACACACACATATATATATATATATTCCGTTGGATATGACAGTCAAGATCGAATTTTTATTTATTATTATTACAATAGTGAAATTAGGTTTGGTAAGGTTGGCTAAGGTATAGCAGTGCAAATCGAATCATGGTTTTACCATCTCGTTTGAATATATGCTTTACACTGAGTTTTTTTTTTAAATAAAAAAAGTTGTGCTTTTACTAATAATGACTGTAACTTTTGATTTAGCAATAAATATTTGATCCAACATACTTCAAATTTGAATTGAAAAGTAATGTCTCTATATATATTTAGGTAAATTACAAAAAAAACCGTACTTGTGGTTTGGCCCGATCTCACATGACTATTGTGTAGTTTTAAACGTCTCACTTTAGGTACCTGTATGTTCCGCCGTTAGTCACATTCAGTACTTGAACTTTTTTTCCATTAGAATTTAGACGGAATAAGCATGTGATTCAGTAAAAAATCAAATTTTGGTCCACGAACTATGGGATAAGTTTCATTTTGGTCCTAAACTGGCCATTTTCGTTTATTTCTCTCTCCCTCTCTCTCTCTCTCTCCAAAACTAAGAACCCTAATTTTTCAAACCCTAGCCATTTTCGAATCTGGACATGGGGAGCTAGTTTTCAACAATTTCTTGAGGGCAAATATTCTAGAGGTACCGAAAATGAAACCCCATATGCTCTTTTGTCAAAACTAAATCAAACAAAGTCGAATCGTGGTCTGAAAATTTTCGAAAAAGGTACTCTAGGGGTTTTCGAGTTTCACCATAAACAGGCATCAATCCAGAAATTTGTATGTGGTAAATGTTCATAATGTGACAATAAACAAAACCCATAAACAAATTTCAAAAAACAAACACGAAATGGTGTCGAATCGAAGGATCAAAGTTGGCAATATGAACCCTAAAACTCCAGTTTGTGTTTTGCGGTTTTCAGTAGTATAAACATGTTCTTAATGATACGATTTTCTGGAAATTACTTGCTTGACCACCATTTTTGGAAGAGTGAGTTTTAATTTGGATGAAGATGAAGATCATATTGATGAAGATGAAGAAGATGAAGATGAAGTGAAGATGAAGATGATGATGATAATGATGATGATGGTGATGATGATGATGATGATGATGTTCGAATGGGGGGTTAGGGTTTTAGGGTTTAGGGTTTTTAATTTTTTTTATTTCAATTCAGTCTCTGCATATCAATTTAGTCCCTGAAAGATTCTTGGATTAAGGACTAAATTGGAATGTTTGGAAGAGTTTTAGGGCACTTTACAATTTTATCTTGATGATTTGGAACTAAAATGAATGAAGAAAATGATGAAAAAGAGGGGGAAGTTGAGAATAATGGGATAAGGATGGGTTAGGGATAAAATTACATTTTGGAGATCAATTATAAATCCGAGATAAATTTGTGTTTGAACTAAGAATAACGGTTAAAATTGCGATGAAATCACATTTTGGAGATCAAAATAGAAAAAATGTGAAAGTTTGAGGACAAAAATGAAATACAAAATAGCTTTTGTGGCCAAAATGAAACTTATTCCATAGTTTGAAAACCAAAAATGAGATTTTAACCTTTGAGTGGAAATCAATGACTAAGATGCAAGAGAAACCAACAGTTAAGATGCAATAGAAATCAACGGCTAAGATACATTGGAAATTGATGGCTAAGATTGTGCCACGTCAGCATTTTCTATTAAAATTAACGGAACAAAAACACATGAATCCTAGTTGCTTAACGACACATATTTCAGGTACCCAAAGTGAGACAATGCAATGCTTACCTTTCCCTAAGAGTATCTGTGCTGAGCTTGACAAACAAATGCGCAATTTCTTTTGGAACTCAAAAGATGGTGGAAAAAAAATGCACCTTATCAAGTGGGATGTTGTAGCTTCTCCCATCGATGAAGGTGGCCTTGGTATCTTTAAAAGCTTCCTTCGCAATCAAGCTTTCATGGGGAAACTTGTTTGGCGTCTTTCAAAAGAGGTTGACTCGCCATGGGCTTATATTTGTAACCATAGGCTCAAAATTAATTGCAACAACTCCCTTCTGCGTAAATGTTTCAATAGAGGGAAAGCTGTTTTTGACCTTGGGGTTAAACATACTATTCATTCAGGTCTCCAAACCCTCTTTTGGCATGATCATTGGTTGCCTTTTGGGAAGCTTCGAACTCTCATCCAAGGACCCTTAAATCAAGATGATTCTAATTTAAAGGTTGCTAACTTTCTCGATGAATTTGGGAATTGGAATTGGGACAACTTTCCTTTCATCTACCCACGCATATCATTCATTCTATGAACAACCTCCCTCGTAACCCATTTAATCATCATGAGGACATCATTAGTTGGGGTCCCAATATCAAGGGTGATTTTACTTTAAAATCCGCATATCATACCATCTCCCATCACACCTCAACCCAAATTTCTAATTTAAAATGGCTTTGGAAGATTCCTTGTCACCCCAGATATAAAATGTTTGCTTGGCTTATTTGGCATCTCTCCTTACCCACCAACCTGCTACTCTCTTGCCGTGGTATTCCTCTCTCTCCCCTCTGTGTTCTTTGTGGCATTGAGCAAGAATCCATTGATCACTTATTCCGTCAGTGTAGTATCTCTAAGCTAGTCTGGGCTTCTTCCCCCCACCCTTTCCCTCTTCTACCCAATTCTGATTTTCCAACCTGGTTTAAGCATTGTGCTTCTTCTCAGGTTCCTGTACATCTCAATATTCCTCTTGGAACATCTTTTATTTCTTTCCTGTGGAGTATATGGTTGGCTAGAAACAACAAAGCCTTTCTTTCTGCTTTTATTCATCCTCTTATCATAAGTAAAAATGCTATTACCAGGGCTGTTGAGTTTTTCTTTCTTGGTCAACACCATCCTCTCCCTCCCCCTCAAAATTCACCTCTATGATTAAATGGACTCCTCCTGAGATGGGATGGCTTAAAATCAATGTTGATGGAGCTTGTGACACCTCCAATCACCAAATTGCTGCAGGTGGTCTTCTTAGGGATCATTATGGCAACTGGATAAAAGGTTTTCAACAATTCTTGGGTTGTGGAAACAGTCTTCTTGCAGAATTATGGGGTGCTTTTATGGGTTTAAAAGTTGCAGCTTCTTTAAATGCCACTCACATTTGGCTTGAATCTGATTGTCTTATTCTTGTTAATCTTCTCAAAGATGATAATCACAATGCTTTACATCATTTGGCTCCCATGATAAATGCTTGCAGGTTCTTTCTCAGCCATTTTAGTGCTACCAAGATCTCTCATGTCATGAGAGAAGGCAACCGGAGTGCCGATTCTCTAGCTGGATCTGCCTTTGTTTCAAAATGCTCTTTTATTTCTTTAGATGTTTGCCCTCCTTCAGCTTCCTCTATTTTTGCAGCTGGCTATTTTGGAATTCCTACACAGCGTGGCATTGGATTAGTCACCTTGAGGGCTGTTTTTTTTTCCTGTTCTTTGTTTCCTTTCCGCTGTATTGTTGATCTTTGTTTTTCTTGTATCAACTCTGTTCTGTTGTTTTAATGCATACCTTTTTCTACGAAAAAAAAACCACACAATAGTGATGTGTGATCGGGCCAACCCACAGGCACGTTTTTTTGTAATTTACTCTATATATTTCATACTTTTCTACTTAAAGAACAGTTTTAAATGCAGATAAAAGCAGTCGGAAGTCTTGTGGGCGACTATCAAAACGCCTACTAACTTCCTCCAGTTAGAAATTAAAGTAGAAAATTGTTAGCTTTGACAGTTTTTTTTTAAAAAATAGAAAATTAATAATACTGAATGCATTCTCTGTTGGGAAATCACAGGCCAAAGCGCGCAGCAGAAGCGAAGAAAAATTGATAAAATTTAAAATTAATCCTTAAATGGCGCAAAGCTTGTGATTTCCTACAGGATCCACTAGTTGAATTTAAACCAGTAAAGGAAGAAGTATACCTCAAGTGTTTCAATCGGTCCGGTTGAATGGTGCGATTCCGAGAAGTCCACTCCAAGCGTCCTTCCTCTGCCGGTAATCCACACGAACAGTTTGCTGACACCAAGGTGCTAGCCTTCAGTTCTTTTCTCCAAAAGAACTCGGGACTCCAATCTACGGTTCTTGATGATCAAGAACAATTCTTGAACCAAGAAAGATAGGTGGCGCAAGAACACAATAACTCTTCTTGTTTTCTCTCACAAAACCCTAAACCTAGGGTGCAAGTCGATTTTCTCTCACACTTAGAGAAAGTCGACTTTTCCTCTCTCTAAACACTAGGGAGCCAAAATTTTCTCTCTCTTCAAAAGAAAAAGATCACCAAGTCGACTTCCCCTAGGCCTATTTATAGAGTTGGGAAATTTGATAATTATAATTAGGGAATCCCTAAATTAATGGATTATCAAATTATAAAATTATGAGATTACAATAATATCACAATTTTAGGACTTGAATTCTTAATTAAAATATTACCTTAATATCTTAATTTGAATTCAAAATGCAATCTTTGAGAATCAAAATGGAAGATCAAATCTTCCCTTGGTCCCACTCAAGAATGCGCCAACTCCCCCTTATTTTCTTGGAATTTAATAAATCAAAATAACAATCCTAACTCTTAGGAAGTTATAACCAACTTATTATCTTCCAACAATATTGAATTAAAATATTACTCTAATATCTTTAATTCAAATTTTGAATCTTGAAATCAAGATCAAATCTTGAATTCAAATTCATGACTTTAATTAACAAAAAATTTTCATTAATTAAAATGCCTATATATGAGGCGCCACCCTCAACCCTAATTATCTTAATATTAGTGAATTTAATAAATCAATAATCTCCTAACTTTTAGGAACCTTATCCAATTTATTATTCCCTAATATTATAATTGTAAATAGATTAATCCAATTAACTATTTAACAATTAATATATTTAAACTTGTCCCACAAATTTAAATATCTCAATCGTAGATTTTATTTAAGACAAGACTTCATGTCCCAGACATTCAGTTATGTCTTAAATTGTGTCACCGGAGTGACTCACGAATTAACCCTAATTCGTGTCCCTTTAAGCGGTGTCTAGATCCTGCTTATGTGTGACCCAACAGGCCTCACGTGAAGTTGGCAGCAAGTCATCTCCATGACTCACAAGTCGAGAGGGGACTCTAGCAAGCCATCACGACTACCCAAAACACGTGAGTTATCGTTCTATCAAAACCGATTAACCTTAGTACCACCTTGTCATAGACCCTATTGTCACACGATATCTTGGTTCTGGATAAGGCACAGGAAAGTCATCCTTAATCCAGACCACAACTTTCTCGATTTCCTAAGTTCGTCCCATTTTCCTGAGTGGCCACTCTTTCCTTGGACAGACTCATCGAGGGCGCCAGTTAGATATCTCTCATCTCTATGAGGGACAAAATTCCATCTTGGTCAACCACATTCCTCAGCATTGTAATCAACCAAACCCGTACCTAGCCTGTATGGCTACCCTGCTACGGGCAACGTTGGACTAGGCCAAAGTTCGACAACTACAATGCCGGAATAGTCAAGACCTCAGGTCTAAGGCATCGTGACAGGTGTACAGAAGAGGCTAGCTAATGACTAAACCCATGCAGGACTCTCCGGGTCGGTCCAGCAACTTGTAACCCTTACATAATTGCACCATGACTCTCGTAAAGCATCTAGTGCATGTATCGCTATACACCGTGATCATGCTGGTCTTAGTTCATTTCAAGTTCCCACTTGAATGAGCGACCAGGGATTGTTTAGACTAATTATCATATAATTAATCACGGATTTCTATCATAGTAAACATGCTAATAATATGATAACGACAAAATTAATCAACTATAAATTAATCAAACATATGTTCAAAACATATACATAACATGATTGGCCCTAGGGCACAATATCCAACAGACTCTCACTTGCACTAGGTACAATCATCAATCTAGCTGTTCCTACACTAGGTACACTGATCAATGCGTCTAATCCCCATCGACGATACATGTCGCTCATGTATGACCCGCGCAAGAGGCTTCGTATGAGGATCGACAACGTTATCCTCGCCTGCTACTTTGCATATCTTCACATCACCTCTGTCAATCATCTCTCTGACAAGGTGAAAACGCCCGAGTATGTGTTTGGTCCTTTCATGGGACCGTGGCTCCTTGGCTTGTGCAATAGCCCCGCTATTGTCACAATAATACAAGGTAATTTGATGGTTTTGTAATAGTTTAATTTTAGTTACTCCATCACTTGCTCACTTGCTACTTAAAATTTGTATCAAGCTAGACCTAACAGCACCCAAAACTCACTCTCTCTCTCTCTCTCTCTATATATATATATATATAATCCTAACCTATTTTATCATACAAGTATAAACAGCGCAGGTTGGCATATTCTCAAAAGCTAGCAAGCATTTAAAATTTGAAAGACCATATATATAAGGGTAAATTACAGAAAAGGGCCATGTGGTTTGGCCCATTTTCAGATAGGGTCCTGTGATTTAAAAAGTGTCAAATTGGGGGTATGTGGTTTCCTCCGTTAACAAATAGGGTCCCAGGTGGCTTTTTTCATCCTAATTGATGGTGTGAAGTTTAAAATAGACTGTTTTGTAATTTAAGCATTTTTTATTATTAAAACAAACTTAAAAAAGGACTATTTTGCAATTTGAACCAAAATACAAATCCAAAAAAGAAAAAACCCCTCTTTTTCTTCGCTACAAGCCTACAACACTCAGCCATGGCTCTCTCATCAAATAAAAAATTACGCCGGTGTTGAAATAGCACGGTTTCCTCCCCCAAAACGACGTTGCATATGTCGGATTTGACCAGAATTTAGGTGTGAAGTAAATTATCCGGCGAACTCCGGCCGGCAATAGATCGGCGAGGTACAACCTCGCGTAATTGAGAGGCTGGAGTCGAAGTGGTAGAGGTGGAATTCCAGATACGGAAACGTCGCGGTGATAATCCGCCGGAGCTCCAACCGTCGGTGCGTGGTGGCGATGAAGTGGAACACCACATTCTCTGGGCAAGACGCGTGCTGCAAAACGGAGAAGACGTCGGCGACTGAACCATGGAGGTAGGTGGCGTCGAGAGTCATCGCTATGTGAATCGCGAGGAGAGTGTGATTGACTGAGTGTTGTAGGCTTGTAGCGAAGAAGAAGAGGGGTTTTTCCATAGTTATTAAAACCGGACCGGACCGGCCGGTTGAACCGGGAACCGGTCATTAGGCCGGTCCGAGTCGGTTTAATAACCGGCCAAGCAGAGAACCGGCCTGAACCGGAGGCAAACCGGTTGAACCGGTCCTGGTTTATTTTTTTTCTTTTTTTTTTTTTGTTGATTTTTTTGGTCTTTTTTTATAATTATGGGTCAAATATTAGAGAATGTTGATTATGAACCAAAATTTGATAGAGAAAGTGATCATAAAATGTCACTTGATGATATTATATTGTTGAACATTATGAAAATTGATTATCTCTATATTAATTCATGTTAATTTATGAAAATTGTATTAATATATTAATGTTATAATTGTATTTTGTAACCTAATTATGAATATTTGAATTAAAATTTTATCATATATAGATTTTTTTATTATTTTTAATTTATTTATTTATCAACGGTCCGACCCCGGTTGGACCCCGGTTGAACCATTAAACCTTGAACCCCTCCTTCGACCGGTTCAATGGCCGGTCCGGTTTTAATAACCTTGGTTTTTTCTTTTTTGGATTTGTATTTTGGTTCAAATTGCAAAATAGTCCTTTTTTAAGTTTGTTTTAATAATAAAAAATACTTAAATTACAAAACAGTCCATTTTAAACTTCACACCGTTAATTAGGATGAAAAAAACCACATGGGACCCTATTTGTTAACGGAGGAAACCACATGCCCCCAATTTGACACTTTTTAAATCACAGGACCCTATCTGAAAATGGGCCAAACCACATGGCCCTTTCCTGTAATTTACCCTATATATAATCATCTAATAATAATTGAATTAATCGGAAGTAGCTCAAGTTTGAACTTTAACCCTATTTTGGCAGTACGTGCAATTTTCATATTAATTAATCCATGAAAGGTAATTAAATGTGGATTGGAAATTTGGAATATTGAGTGTAAAACATGCTTAGATGATATGATGAAGAGGCAAAACACTGTATGGTGGCATGCATGGATAAAAGACTTGACCACCACTATATATATATATATATATGACTATTCCCATTTCCCTCTAGCTATCAACCAATAAAGATATTTCCATGTTATAATATAAATATATATAATTATGAAGAAGATTGTGTTTTAATTTGGAGAAAAGCAAAACTAAAGCATCCACCACTTCACTTCACTTGACTCTCCCTTTCTCTTTTCTTTTGAAGGTGAATCAAGGCATGGCCTTCCCCTCTTATATATATTTAATATCCCTTTTTAGATAGGATTGAGAGAGGGTAGGGACCATCCACATAAAGCCTAAAAAAAAGATCATGGGTGAGAGAAAGAGAGGCCAAATAATACCCAAATGAGAAATTATTTAAGTCATATATGAAAGATCTCAATCTCAAATTAAATCAATTCTATAACCAATACGATTATAGGCGTTCGTTTGCGCTTTGATTATAATCTGTTCTAATTATAATCGTAATAAGCATGTTCATTTGCGTTTTTTTTCTGATCAAATTATAATCTTGATTTTTTTATAATCAAACACACTCAATTACACTTATACCCCTATATATATACCTATAATTACCTATACTCTAATACATTCAATCACACATCACAAGGCTAAAATAGTAATTTACCTGAAATGGTCGACCGATTCTGTCAATGGTGGACCGAATATCAACTTGAGAATGATATCAGGCCCGACGTTCGGTCCACCGATGTAAAAAATGATCGACCGAATTTCAACCTGAGAATGTTATAAGACCCGACATTCGGTCCACCGATGCAAAAAATGGTCGACCGAATACCTGAAATGAGCCACATTGAAATTTTTTTTCGGGTCCGAAGTTCTTTTTTACATTCTCTCTCATCTTGTGCCAAACGGTGGACCATTTTTTTGATAGTCCACCGAATGTCGGGACCTGATTACTACACTTTAGTCCTTTCGGTCCACCATTTCGTAGGCAAAAATGAATTCGGTGGACCAAACAAAATAATCACCTCCAAAGTTGCATAAGATTATAATCATATTTTCACGCTTTCAATTCCAAGGCAAACAGTGACATATATAATTTAATTTTTTAATAAGCAACAATCACATCCAAACACACTTTTATTATAATCAAATCACATCTTACTTTTTCCTACTTTTTCCAACTTTTTCTTCCATTTCTACCCCTATACAATTTATCAATTTCCTTACCCTTCTATCTACCAACCACAATTATTACATATCCATTTCAATAATTTCACACCAAATAATCAACTTTTATCCAAACACCAATACACAAATAATCAACTTTGATTATAATCATACTCTTATTATAATCAGAGCAGATTTTATTATAAGCGTAAACGAATTGACTTATATATATCTAACATAAGAGATTAACCTCTCACAACATGATGAACTTGGGTTTTGACATAAAATAGATTATGTAACTTATAATTTATTAAGGCAAAATAAAGGAAGGAGGAAGGAGGAGACGGTTATATATTCCTTAAATCGCTCTAATTAATTAAGAGGAGGTTACACCATATATATATATATATATATATTGTAAAAGTATAAATCAAAAAGGAAATGTTACACCATATATATTGTAAAAGTAAATTATGGTAATTAATTAAACAATTCAAATGGTCATTATCTTTCCCCTCTCTCTCTCTCTCGATCTCTTGATGGAAAGGTCACTATCATCAAGAATTATGATGAGTGAGCACTGAAGTTCCACTATGGAAATTAAAAGAAAGAGCAAAAGGGTTTGATATATATGAGAGAAGGAAATCAATTGGGATTGGCCTTCGTCTGCTCATTCAATTATTGGGAATTTTTTTTAACAAATTGACAGATTTTACAAAACCCTCCTTTCTTGTAAGAATTCAAAGACAAGGAGGTCCATCTTCCCCTTCCATCATTCATATTGTTAATCCATCATCCCACACTACTACCTACCAAAGTTATAGGCATAAAAAGTGATATTTGTTATCTACCTTCATGCCTAAATTTATGGAACCCTTTTTATAAAGTATTACTTATTTGAAGAAAAAGACTATTATGTGAATCACAATATATCTTGGTTTGAAAGAGATATTTGCGTATATAGAGACAAGACAAACACTATTTCTGATCAACAACGTAACGGAGGCCTCAAACCAAAGGTTTTTTTTTTTAATTTTAATTTTGTTCCTCAGATATAAGGCCAAAACATCATTTTGGTCCTCTAATATTTATCTTAAATTTCATTTTGGTCCCTAATATTTTTCTATTTCGTTTTAGTCCATAATGTTTCTCAATAGTTTCAGTTTGGTCCTTAACAACTGAATGTTATTATATATCTTTCTTGTTTCAAGTGCAAATGTGATAAGATCCTAACATGCTCTTTCCTTTCCTAATTAGAGTCATCGATAATCTAGGTCACATCAGGGAATGAAATCGGACTTGAAAGTGGGTCGCTCATTTCATGAAATTGGTCATATCTCTCTTGCTTCAGGTTCGAATGCAACAAAATAAGATTTACAAGTTACTTTTGACAAGTTATCTTTCTCTATCCAGTTGGAACCATTAACAAATGAGGTTAAATAGTAGTAGTTCAATAGAGGGTTTAATGAAAATATCAATACCAACTTTCAGAGTACTATTTGACCGCATTTGTCGATAGTCCTTTTTGCCACATAATTCTTCCATTACTGCTGCAAATGATTTCATTCTTCCACTTCGAATTCAATGGGATTTCGTTAAACTTCAATCTTGCTTCCATCAGAGATTGTGAAGTCTATTTCGGAATCTTCATTTTCTAGATGTAATGTTCCTGATGCTCTTATTTGGTCTGCTTCTTCATCTGGATGTTATAAGACTTCGTTAGGATATGCTGTTTTGTTAGAACAATCTCCACTTGCAGAGCAATCTGTTGCTAATTTAATTTCAGAAGAGTTTTGGGAGTTCTTATGGAAGTTGAAGTTTCCAAAACGAATTCTAGTGTTTCTCTGGCATTTCCACAACATGTCATTTATGCCATACTGCTGATGAATCACTTTTTCATCTGTTTTTTGTCTGTCCATTTGCGAGATCCGTTTGGTTTAGATCACTTTTAGTTCTTTGTGCAGATACTATATCAGAATCAAATTCTAAACTTGGTTAATTGCTTGGCTAACGGATGCTCACAATTCCTCATCTTCAAGTTATCTTATTCAGAATCTTATGCCTTTTGTTAGGTCTACTATTTGGCAGGCTCTTAATCAAACCTTCTCCCAAGGGAAGCAATGTCAACCACTTGATGTTATTTTTCAGGATACTAATACCTTCAATATTTATTCAGCATCTCTAAAAGGACTTTCACAGTTTCATCAAGCATTCAAAAGTTCCCAACTGCACTCCCCTCCCATGTCCATCACAGTTTCACAGTTTTATATTGTTACTCAATTTCCATAAGCTTCATGGTTGCAATTATTATCTCTATGTTTTAACTCTTGGATCTAGTATACGAGTTGTTCATTTGCAGGTAATAGAAGATATAAGAGATTCAAGTTTCATGGTGGATTATAAAGTCTTCGTCGATTTCTATTGTCTATCAATCTTGCAAATGTTTCTGAGGCTGCAATCATTTCAGATTCATGTGGAATTCTGAACACATACAGCAGAAGACCACTATCCATTTCAACTTGCAAACACTTTTGCTTGATTGCAAGAGCTTACTCAATCATCTTAGGTGTTCTTTTTATAGACATAGTAATCATAGTCAATCCTTCCTAGAATTAGTTCATCGGGTATTCGGGTTGTACTTGTCAACGGTATGTATAATGGATCATCATCTGTCTTTACTTTGTATTAAATTGTGTTTGTTAATAATAATAAAAAAAAGTTTTACTCAAAGTTCTTATATTTAACAGATTTTCAAATAAAATTGACATGCACCCGATGTTATTATTTTGCAAAAGTTTTTATATAAAATTAGTCCAAAATTTTCAATATCTTTACAAAATATCTATATTATATATAATGACAAAATGAATTCCCATGCATCAATGCAAATCCAAAACGAATTCTCATTATTGTCATTAACTTTGCTTTTTATTGATGTATGAAATTGTTAATTTGATGCACGTTTTCATTAAAAAAAGAAAAAAAAAATGATGCACACGCCACGCCACAAGTTACAACTTTTTTTTGCCTAATTTTGACCCCCAACATATAATTCCTAACTTCAATCCTAACTTTGGAAATCCATATATAAAAAAAAAAAAAAAATCCTAACTTTGGAATTTAAATCATAGTTTTCCTTTAAAATATTTGAATTTATTTGCAGATATCCAAATTCTATCTTTGACAATCAAAATTCCAAATTCAGGACATAAATTATTACATTTTTTTTTTGCGAAAACCTAAATTTATTCAATACAAAAATAGCCTAAAGGCACCAACAAACAACAAAATACCAAAATCATAGTAAAAACTCTCAGGAGAACAAGCAGCATAGCTGCAAAAAAAAAAAAACAAAAAACAAAAAGTAGCAAAAATTGCCGAAGGAAACAGCAAAAGAGATTGTAGAAAACAGAGGAAAATACAGCATAAAACAAAAAGCAACACAACATCTCACCAAAAAAAAAGTAACACAGCACATCAGGAGGCTTTTACATGCAGTGTCAAGGATCAAAAAGAGTAAATAAAATATGTCCACTTCATAAAGGTAAGACCAAATGTGTCCAACATAAATACGAACTCTCGGTTTTGGAAAAGAAATCCAAATCTCACTCTAATAACAATACCAATGAGAACGAGAAAATCTTCGAGCTACAACAGAAAATCATTTGGCAGAAACAAGAGGTGAAAGACTTGAAAGACAAATCGTTATGGAACAGAAGCTTTGATTCCATCGTTTCATTACTCGTCAGATCCATCTTCACCATTGTAGCGAGAATCAAGCTCGTTTAGAGTTCAAACCAAATTTGTACCATTCTAGAGAGAGACGAGAGAGAGGTTTTTTTTGGGTGAAATAAACTAAAACCCCTAATTATTTGTTCTTTCTTACATTTTGTTTCTATTATAGAGGAAAATGTCCTTAATGCAAAAATCAAAACTTTTAGGAGTTAAAAATTAATTTTTTCTTTTTTTTTTTTTAACGAAAAAATGGATGGAAAACATTTGAGGGACAAACTGTGCCAAGTTTTGGAAAACTGAGGGACCAATATGGAATGAACAATAAATGAGGGATCAATTTGGAACATTGAGCATAACTGAGGGACCAAAATAGGACTTTGGCCATATATATATATAATAATATATATCAATATATAATATTATATATATTTAAAAAAAATTAAAATATACAATTTAATAATTAAAAGATTAAATTGATATATTCTCTAGTCTATAAAAAATTAAAATGGTATAATATTTAATATATGAAAAGACTAAATAACATATTATTTTGATATTTCAAAGACTAAACTGTATATTTTAATTTTTTAGAAATCGAATTATCAGTTTAGTGATCATGCAAAAATTGAATTATTAATTTACTATAATTTGAATATATATATTTGATTATAAATCTATAAATACTTTTTGTATATTTAAAATTAAAATGTTTTATTTTGAACAAATATTAACAAAAATATCATAATTATAAATATATTTATCAATGAAAAAATTAAAGGAGGAGTTAAAAATATATAATATTATATATATAAGGGGTTGGGGATATAAAAATATGTTTTAAAGTTTAAAAATAAAAGAAGTATCTAAATTGGACACATTTGGTCTTACCTTTATGAAGTAGACATATTTTATCTACTCTTTTTGGTCTTTCACACTGCATGTAAAAGCCTCGCACATCAGCCCATGCCAGATTGTGCTCCTGAAACACAACAGCCAGAAGTCAAATCCTTCAGACAAAATCTTAGCCAATGAAGATGGGGTGTGACCATCCAACCAAAGGGGCACATATTCGAAGCGATCTTCTTAGCTACCCAAACAGCAGCTTTGTTAAGAGTTTAAAGCATAAAAAACCAAAACAAGACTTGGTCACCATAAAGAAAACTAAAGAGGGTTTCTCCATCTGTCACAACCTTATGAAGTATTTAAAATTTAGAGGAACCCCCAAACCTCTGCAAATCCAAGTAAGGGCACTCATGGCGCCCTAGTGGATGTTGAAGGACAGCCACCAGCGCTAATTTCAACAATCTTTCCTGCTATGAATGGTAATCAAGATCAAGATCTTAGATCGTATGATCGAGAACTTGATAAAGTTCACCTTGCCAAATCGCACATAGGATCGAAAATGATTGAGATTGTAGTGAGATCGCGATGTTTTGGGTAAGATCGTAGGATTGCAAGATTCAGGCAATCTAGATCAGATTTTAAATTTCTTTTTTTTTTCTTAGCATTTTGACATTTTTTTTTGTAGAGAAAAGATAATATTTGGTCCTTGAATTTTACACCGAGTCAACTAAATAGAATCTGAATAATCAAAATACATGATTTGATGCCCAAAATATTTCAATTATCAACTATTTGGTCCTTGAATTTGTACTAAATTAACACTATTTTTTCTCTGAATTTGAACTAACTTTATACTTTTTAGTCTTTGAATTTATACTTAATTAATACTATTTGGTCCCTGAATTTGAATTGACTTAATACTTTTTGGTCCTTGAATTTGTATTAAATTTATACTATTTGGTCCCTAAATTTGTACCTTTTGGTCCCTGAATTTGACCTGGAACCAAATCGTTGACAATTGTAATAATGCATGGACTGATTAGTTGACTCGGTGTGATATTCAGAGATCAAATAATAAGTTTTCTCTTTTTTTTAATATTAGTAAAAAAAATTAATGTTATTACATATTATTAATTTTTTTAAAAAAATTAGGATCTTCAACCCTCGATCAGATCTTCCGATTCGATCTATCATTTGCCCCTTCCGATCCTTAGCAAGATTCCAATCTTGATTACCTTGGTCACAGAATACGATGAGTACCAATCTATATGTTACTTTTAACGAGTTCTTCTTTTGTTCAGTTGGAGCTGGTTGTAAAGAATGTCGTATTAGACTCTGAAAGTGGCACGTTTGTTTCTTAGTCGAATGGAGAAATTTGGTTATATCTCACGTGTTTTAAGTTTGATTGTGACGAGTCCCTGACTACGAGTTATTCTTGACGAGTACTTTCTCTACTCAGTTAGGATCTTCAACAAACGATGTCAAATCAAGCCCAAAAATAATTTTGAAACCAAAATGTAATTATTTATTAATTCTTACTAATAATGTTCATTATTTAAAAATAAAAGAATACTTACTATTTTAATATTTATGATTTAAGTTGTTATTTGAAATCAAAACTAATACGAATATGTATTTATATTACACATGCATGCGAACTACACAAGAATAAATAACTAATGGGTCATTAACTTATGTTGTATATGGTTAAAAAAAAAAAGAAACTTCTGTTGTATGGGATAAATAATCGGGTTAGTTGAGATAATAATATATAGGTGTGTTAATGTTGGAATTATTATGGCCCGATTGAAGAGATTTAAATATTTAATTAAAGATCGTGATAGATAAGAAGAAGTGACAAGTTAAAATTTTAAGTGCCCAATAAGTTGGGGAACCCAACCCTCCTATATTGGATTATGGCTGCGATTGGATTCTCCTTTATCTTCCTCTATCTTTTCTGTATCTCTCAATATTCCTTTAATACCATAGTTATAGTAAAAAATCTTGTTTGTTTCACAGTTATCTTCTCCTCTTTTATTTTTCTCTTTTATCTCTCATTTAGTATTAACATATCCCTACTCAACTACTTATAATTACCTACTTCTTACTATAAAATAATAAAATACTCAAAAGGCATATTTGTAAACTTCATATTAAAATATTTTTATTTATTACCCTTACAACTTTCTCTCTCCATTCATCTTTTCTTACTATTTTATGTTTTTTTTTTTCTTACTCACA
>QANZ01049857.1:0-23576 GCA_003254925.1 Chamaecrista fasciculata | reverse complement strand
AAAAAAAAAAAAAGAAAAGTTTTGCTTTAATATCACAATGTCATTATTTAATAGAGAGATATGGAAATAGATAAATTAATTTAAACTTTCTTAAATCTTTGTTATAAGGTGTCTAAAGGTATAGTTGTTGTGTTCGTTAGCATTAGTTTACTCTAGTTATGCCCATAATCTAATTCAGTTTTAGTTTACTTTAATTTGGTTATGCCCATGACCTAACCTAATTCAATTTTAGTCCATATTCAATACGCCTTGTTTTATAATTTATTTGTATATAAACACAAATGTAACACTGATATTATAAAGAGTAATATATATTAAGTTTGTACAGTATCCCGATAAAAACAAGGCATGTAATTATCTTTTTTTTGTATAACCAATTATTGTTAAGATAATATTTTATTGATTTTCTCAATCAATCATAAAAAAATGTAAATGAAATCTGCAAATTAGATTAAATTAATAATTTAGTCATTTAAAGATTGTAAATTTCTCAATTTAGTTATTGAAAAATAAAATGATAAGATTTAATTCTAAAATATGCAATTACAAATCCTTTATTAATCAATTTAGTTCTTTTTATTAAAGATACTAACTAAAACCAATGACAAAACAGTAATGTCAAATCAATCTGGATTTAATTCTAAAATGATATTAATAAATTATATTAGTTGTTAAATTTGGATTTATATCCTAACAAAATGTTCAAATCAATTGGAACTATATCTTTTAAGATTAAAATATTATTAATTCATGTTAATATGGATTAAATTTAAATTTATTTTAGAGATAAATAATTAATTTAATCTAAACTTTACATAAAAAAACATATAATTCAATATACACAATTTCTTCTATAACAACAATATATAACATAGAAGATGATTTTACAAGTAGAGATAACTCAAAAGGCTATACTATAGAAGTATAGAAGTTTTAATCATTTCAAAGTTTGAAAAAAGTGTCAACAAAGGTTGATTTAGTTGGTATAGAGCAAATTTATAAGTCACAAGTTTTTGAGTTCGATTCTCGTTACCGATGTGAGGGTCTTGCTGATAGTATAAGCGTTCATAGAGCTTGAAAACATACTCTGACCTCGGTGAACCCCCCAAGACCCAACTCACCTAAACTTTTGTTGATGAAAAAACAATTAGAAAAATGAGTCACTTCTTCTCACTCCTTACTCATCAGTAGGGTGTGCAAAAATGGGTTGACCTGGTTAACCCAACCGTAATATCAGGTTTGGTCGGTTCGGGTTTAACCATTCGGGTGCAATCGGATCTATTTTTTAGAAAAAAGTGGGTTTGATCGGATTATCGGATAAACCCGCTCTAACCCGATCAAACTCGACCCGACCGAATGAAGGAAAAAAAATCTGGAATGTGTATATATATAGAGTGAAGACTATGAAATGAAATAAAGATGTCAATGTCTCATCGTCTCAGAATCTCAGTCCGACTCTCTCACTCTGAAATCGCACGACTGCAAGACGCACAAGCAGTGAAGCAGCCAAGTCGTGAACTGAAGACTGAGATTTGACACCGAATCTGACGCCGATGCCGATGCCGACGTCCAAGTCCCAACTCGACGCACAAGCAGTTGTTGCAATCCGCCGCTGCAATTTGAAGCTCAACGCCGGCCGCTGACGGGAACGTGAAAGATTGGATGTAAAAGCCAAAGGTTCATTTATTTCATTAGGAGTTAGGATGAAGGTCGAAGATGGAGGTTGCAGGAGGAGGCGAGGAGCTTGGATCCACTGAAGTGGGCCTGAAGTGTGAGACATACATCTCAAAACTGTGAGTTTAATGAAACTGTGAGTTTAATGAAACTGTGAGTTTTGGGATGTACGTCTCACACTGCAGGTGTACTTCAGGAAAACTTACTGCAGTGGATCCATCCTCGGAGGCGAGAAGCTTCTGACTTTATTTAGGTTAATTGATTAAATGAGTTTTTATTTATTTATTTATATATAATAAATATAAATATATAATAAAATAGTTCAACTATATTATATAATATATAATAAAATATTACAACTATATTATATAATATATAATGGGTTTTGCTATGAAAAGTAGCATAGCAAAAGCTATGCATTTTTCATTTCACTCTCTCCTCTTTTCTATTTTTTTTTAATTAATTTAAATCAACAATTTTGGAATCCATGCCAAAACCAAGGCAAAAAATCTGTTAGCTTTTGCTATAGAACTTTTTCTAGCAAAATCCATATATAATTATATACACTGTACAGAGCATAACCTGACCGTGAGAGAGGAGATATGATGGAGTAAATTAATTTTTTTTTTTTAGTTTTTAAAAAATATTTCACCCGCCCGAACCCGACCATAACACGAACCCATTGGGTTGTTTGGGTTGTCGGTCGGATTTGGGTTTCAAAAATACAACCCGCTACTTAGTATATCAACCCGCTCACTCACCTGAACCCGCCCGAACCCGACCGCTGCACACCCCTACTCATCAGTGGGTTGATGCAATGCAACCACACACATAAATAAGAGAAAAGGAGACCCTTCTAACATAAGTTTAATTTATAGTTTAGATTCAATGTGTGACGACTAACCCTAAGTCTTTTCTCACACTATATAGAAAATTTTTTCATCAACAAACAACAAGCAAACTTCAAACATACAAATTCACCCCATGCATAACATCTACAAAAATGAAAATTTTATGAAGGTCAAATGTTCATTTTGGTCCTAAATGTATGCCCTAATGTTCATTTTAGTTCATTATGTTTCTAAATGTTCAAATTGGTCCTAAATGTTGGCAAAATGATTCATTTTGGTCGTAAATATTAATAAAATGTTTCATTTTAGTCTCAAACTATTGAATTTGATCATATTTCTTTCGTTTCTCATTTCAATTTCATAGTATTTGTTAAGAGGAACTCGTAGCTCTAAATTCGTCGCATTCGAATTTCAAACGAGAGAGATATAATCAACTTTGCTTGTTTGACCATAAAACGAAAGGTCTACTTTTAGGACCGATTTGACGTCATTTGCTGACGGCCCCAACTAGATGTTGAAAGTACTCTTCGAGAACAATACGTAGCTCTAAACTCGTCATGTTTGAACTTGAAACAAGCCATATTCAATAGTTGGGACCAAAATGAAACATTTTGCACACATTTAGGACCAATTTGAACATTTGGAAACATAATGGACCAAAATGAAAATTAGTCTCATAACTTTTGCTCAGGTCTCAATTTGGTCCCATAACTTTTTTTGTTGCATTTTTGGTCCCATAACTTGGCAAAAAGTTGCAGATTTGGTCCTGTATCACTTTTGGTCCCATATCTTTTGGCCAGGTTGCAGAATTGGTCTCATATCTTTGCAAAACGTTTTACCACCAGTACCACTTAATCCAAAGATATGAGACTAATTCTGCACCTGACCTAAAAATATGAGACCGATTCTACAACTTGATTAAAAGATATAGGACCAATTCTGCAACATGACCCAAAGATATGAGACCAAAAGTGTAACACGAGACCAAATCTGCAACTTGAGCAAAAGATATGGGATCAAAAGTACAACAAAAAAAGTTATGGTACCAAATTGAGACCTTAGCAAAAGTTATGGGACCAAAAATGTACCTTAGCCAATAAAAAATAAATGGAACAAAAGTGCATTTGTACTAAATTAATACTATTTGATATCTGAATTTGAACTAATTTTAATAAAATGATAAGATTTAATTCTAAAATATGCAATTACAAACCTTTTATTAATCAATTTAGTTCTTTTATTAAAGATACTAACTAAAACCAATGTCAAAACATTAATGTTCAAATCAATTTGGATTTAATTCTAAAATGATATTAATAAATTATATTAGTTGTTAAATTTGGATTTATATCCTAACAAAATGTTCAAATCAATTGGAATTATATCTTTTAAAATTAAAATATTATTAATTCATGTTAATATGGATTAAATTTAAATTTATCATTTTTAGAGATAAATAATTAATTTAATCTAAACTTTACATAAAAAAACATATAATTCAATATACAAAGTTTCTTCTATAATAACGATGATTTTACAAGTAGAGATAACTCAACAGGCTATACTATAGAAGTTTTAATCATTTCAAAGTTTGAAAAAAAGTGCCAACAAAGGTTATCCAGTTGATAAAGAGCAAACTTATAACGCACAAGCTCATGAGTTTGATTCTCGTTACCGATGTGAGAGTCTTGCTGATAAATAATCTGTAAGTACTTTTATAAGCATTCATAGAGCTTGAAAACATGCTCTAACCTCGGTGAGCCCCAGGACCCAACTCACCTAAATTTTTGTTGATAAAAAAAAAATTAGAAAAATGAGTCACTTCTTCTCACTCCTTACTCAGCGGTGGGTTGATGCAATGCAACCACACACATAAATTGACCCTTTAACCTTTTATGAATTAGAGACAAGAAATAGAAAAGGTCAAAGTGCACTTTTGGTCCCATAACTTTTGCTCAGGTCTGAATTTGGTCACATAACTTTTTTTGTTGCATTTTTGGTCCCATATCTTTGTAAAAAGTTGCAGATTTGGTCTCGTATCACTTTTGGTCCCATATCTTTTGGCCAGGTTGCAGAATTGGTCCCAAATCTTTGCAAAAAGTTTTAACACCAGTCCCACTTAATCCAAAGATATGAGACTAATTCTGCACCTGACCTAAAAATATGAGACCGATTCTGCAACTTGATTAAAAGATATAGGACCAATTCTGCAACATGACCCAAAGATATGAGACCAAAAGTATAACACGGGACCAAATCTGCAACTTGAGCAAAAGATATAGGACCAAAAGTGCAACAAAAAAAGTTATGGTACCAAATTGAGACCTTAGCAAAAGTTATGGGACCAAAAATTTACTTTGGCCAATAAAAAATAACTGGAACACTTTTTGACACTTGTTGAACTTGTATCAGGCAAATGGGGCTCTGATGGCTTCGTCGTCTTAGTCCACTATACACTTGGTAATTCATTAACTATTAACCCAACTTCTTCACCTTAATCATTTGTTCATGTGAGAAAACTTATTATTTGATTTCTGAATAAAAGTTAATTAATTGGTCTTTGAATATCGAAATATACGATTTTTTTTTTGTCAGAATCGAAATATACAATTTGGTCCTGAAGTATTTCGATTATCAACTATTTAGTCCATGAATTTCAACTAATTTTATATGTTTTTGTTCCTAAATTTGTATTAAATTAAGACTATTTCGCCCCTGAATTTGAACTAATTTTATATTTTTTGCTCTCTAAATTTCTACTAAATTAATATTATTTGATCCCTGAATTTGAATTAACTTTATATCTTTTAGTCTCTGAATTTGTATTAAATTTATACTATTTGGTTCTTGAATTTGTACTCTTTAGTCATTGAATTTGACTCAAGGACCAAATCATTGACAATTGCAGTAATTTAGGGACTGAGTAGTATATTTTAATTATTCAGAAACTGATTAGTTGACTCAGTGTAAATTCAGGGATCTAATTTAATCACTCACTAAATAATTGAAATATACAACTTGGTCTCTAAAATATTTCAATTATCAATTATTTGGTCTCTGATGATGATGTGATCCCTGAATTTGAACTAATTTTATACTTTTTGGTCCCTGCATTTGTACTAAATTAATACTATTTGATATCTGAATTTGAACTAATTTTATATTTTTTGATCTCAAAATTTGTATTAAATTAATATTATTTGATCTCTAAATTTGAACTAATTTTATAGTTTTTGGTCCTTGATTTTATATTAAATTTATGCTAGTTCGTTTCCAAATTTTTATTGAATTAGTACTTTTTGGTCTCTGAATTTAACTTAGGGACCAAATCGTTGCCAATTACAATAACTCAGAGGATTGAGCAGTATATTTTAATGAGTAAACTACTAAATTGGTCCCTGGATTATTAACTCGCTGACAGATTGGTCCCCGAATTTAGGAAATTGACAAATAGATCCTCGAATTTTTCTAGCGAGTCAAATAGGTCCCCGAATTTTTCTAACATTTTTCCAATAGGTCCTTCTGTGCATGTTATTCAGGGACCTATTTGACTCGTTAGAAAAATTCCGGGACCTATTTGTCAATTTCCTAAATTCGGGGACCAATCTGTCAGCGAGCCAATAATCCAGGGACCAATTTGGTAGTTTACTCATATTTTAATTATTCAGAGACTGATGAGTTGACTTTGTAAGTTCATGGACCAAATAGTAAGTTTTCTCATATATGTGTACTGTCTGATAGATATTCTGTTTTATATATGGATATATCTATATATATAGATGGGAAAGCTAGCGTGATTAAGGCGAAGAATGAGTCCATAGACTTGGATAACATTTCAATCACTTTCAATACTCTGGAGGGAGATCTGTTGAAAGAATATAAGAGCATCAAATTCACCATGGAAGTGACTGTTGCAAGGGCTCGCCCGGGCAGTATAGTTCATTGGACCATTGAATTTGAGAAGTAAAACGATGACACTCCTTACCCAATTATCTTGCTAAATGAGTTGGTTGAATTGGGCAAACACGTTGATTCTCATATTTCCAATATAATCTGATCTAGAAGCTAGAAATCAATCATCAAATCAAGTTATATTCTATGTGCTACGTACAATAAATAAAAAGTTGGCTTTGTCAGCTACGTACTTTAAATATAATTATGCGTGTGTATATTTTCATGTTTTTTTTCTGTCTCTACGTACAATATGGGCATGGCTGGAGCTGATAGCATCTGAATCGTCTACTTGCTCTGTTTTTTTAATGGAGTTACCATTTTATATGTTTTATGCAATGTAAAACATACATATTTCTGAATTGAAAATACACGTGTTCGAATCCAATCTAATTCAATCCGAATCGATTAAAACCAACCAAAATTGATTATCTAGTCAGTTGAATTGGAGGAAAAAAGATGAAACTTGATTGGTTCGATTCGGTTGGTTTTAAAAACAAAAAACTTATCGAACCAAACTGAACTATATTAATAATTTAATTAAATATCATTTATATTATATTAAATAATAAACATCCATATCTCTAAACCTAATTTCTAATTTTTTTTTATTTTCGCTTATTTAGTTGTCACTCACACACTTAAACCTAGTCACTTTTTATTTTACAATTGATAGTTTTACACTTCATTTTTCCATCGTCACTTCATATTCAACCTCCATCCTTCATCACAATTTACAATTTCTAATCTTTTCTTATATTTTCTCGATTTTAATATATTTTGTATCTTCTAGCTTTTTAACTTCATAAATATATAAAAAACCGATTAATTGATCCATTCCAAACCGATTAAAGTCGATTTGGATTGGTTCGGTTGACTCAAAATGACTGGATTGATCGGATGACTGTAGTTGTTATACAATCCGTTCGGTTCGGTTGAAAAAAATTGACAAAATCGATCCAAACCAAAATTTGAACACCCCTACCTATCCATATTGGACTACAAGGTTTTGGGCATACTTGTAATGGTGAATCTAAGTATTTATATGGAAATCCGAAAATAAGGCATGTAATTATATTTTTTGCATGACCAATTATGGTTAAGATAATATTTTGATCAATCAATTATAAAAAATGGCAAATGAAATCTGTAAATTAGATTAAATTAATAATTTAGTCATTTAAAGATTGTAAATTTCTCAATTTAGTTATTGAAAAAAAAATGATAAGATTTCATTCTGCATTGATTATGTAATTACAGACTTTTTTTTAATCAATTTAGTTCTTTTATTAAAGATACTAACTAAAACCAATAACAAATTAAGTCTAATGTGATTCTAAATCTTGTAGACATCGTACTTAACCATAATTGATATTAAGAAATTATATTAGTTGTTAAATTTGGATTTATATCCTAACAAAATATTAAAATCAATTGGAATTATATCTTTTAAGATTCAAATCTTATTATTTCATGTTAATATGGATTAAATTTAAATTTATCATTTTTACAGATAAATAATTAATTTAATCTAAACCTTACATAAAAAAAAACATATAATTCAATATACATAGTTTCTTCTATAAAAACAATATATAGCATAGAAGATGATTTTACAAGTAGAGATAACTCAACGAGCTATACAATAGAAGTATAGAGGCTTTAGTCCATTCAAAGTTCGAAAAAAATGGCCAACAAATGTTGGTTTAGTTGGTAATGAGTCAACTTTAATCCACAAGGTTGTGATTTTGATTCTTGTTGTTGATGTGAGAGCCTTATTGATAAGAGATTTGTGGGTATTTTTGTAAGTGCTCACAGAGTTTGGAGGCGTGCTCTGAGTTTGGTGGGCCCCCAAAATCCAACTCACCTAAACTTTTGTTGATGAAAAAAAAACAGTTTGAGAAAAATGGGTCACTTCTTCTCTCTCCTTACTCATTAGTGGGCTGATGCGACCACACACATAAATAAGAGAGAGAGTGGCCCTTCAAACACTAGTCTAAATTATAGTTTAGATCCAATGCTTTTTCACTATATAGAAATTTTTTTCATCAACAAACAGCAAGTGACCCGAGACATACAAATCCACCCCTTGCATAAAATCTACAAAAATGAAAAATTTATGAATTAGAGACAATAAATAGAAAATAAATGGATCACTTGTTGACATATATATATATATATACATACTTTTGGTACATCATTGATTTGATAGAGATAAGCAACTTGTCGATAAATATGCTTCATCCTTGGAGCATCTTCCACTTCCTCCTCATCTTCTTTCTCAATGTTTTTTCTCAAAACCCATTATATCTTTTACTAATGAGAATGTTGAGATGTTTGCACATCTATATATATGAATAAATTTAAAACAACGGCAAGCTGAATAACGACAAGTTGAATAACGAGAAGCCGAATTACGACTTTAACCAAACACCAACACTAGTATATTTAATTTTATGTACTATATATATATATAAACATATTCATTCTATTTCAAAGTCATCTTAATTATCATCGTACTTATATATAGGTGAATAAATTTAACACAACGACCAACGAACTATGACTTTAATCAAACAACGACTAGTTGAACTACGTCTTTAACTAAACAGTGACTAGTCAAACTACAACTTTAACCAATACAAACAACGACTAGTCGAATGATGACTTTAACCAAACAACGAAATTGGTACATTTAATTTGGTGTACTATTTTTTTTCTTACTCAATAAGTTTCTATGTTTCTAGATGTCAAATCATCTTGATTATGATGAATATCCATATATAATATTCTTAATGGACAACAGTTCATTCAATTAGCAAAATATGTACCTTTCAATGTTTTTCCAACCACAATTGTTGATAAAGATTAAAGCACTAAAATATCTTATTTGTTGTTTGCCTTTGATATTCAACTATGTTATGCACTTGTATGAGTACGGATACTTGCACAGGTATGAGGTACGGTTAATTTTGAAAATTATGGGGTATGAGTACGATAACATTTATTTAAATACAAAGTTATAACATATAAATTTATATGATTTTTTTTTATAAAAGCATGAATATTTTTTTTATTAATCTAAAGAAAATGAAGTTCTAATATAACAAAAATAAAATTAGATAAACTAACCATTTTGATTATTCAGATATTGGTTAGTTGACTCGGTGCAAATTTAGGGATCAAATAGTAGGTTTTCTCATTAACGAATGAGTAAACTAACAATTTTGTCATTGAAAGATCACCGAATTGTCAAATCAGTCCCTAATAGATTGAAATGTACAATTTAGTCCCTGAAAGATCAAAATAGTATACTAATTAGTCCTTTTCATAGAATAAAAGGTACACCGTTTTAATTATTCAGGGACTAAAAAGTATACCGTTTTGATCTTTCAGAGACTAAACTGTACATCTCAATCTTTTAGGGACTGAGTTGTCAGCTCAGTGATCTATCAAGGACCAAAATGTTATTTTATTCTAAATGAATTTACATCAACTATATATGTGAAGAAAACTTACTATTTGGTCCTTGAGTTTACACCGAGTCATCTAATTTAATCACTTCCTGAATAATCCAAATATACGATTTAGTCTCTGAAATATTTCAATTATCAACATAACTATTTGGTCCCTGGTGACGATGTGGTCACTAAATTTAAACTAATTTTATACTTCTTGGTCCCTGCATTTGTACTAAATTAATATTATTTGATCCCGGAATTTGAACTAACGTTATACTTTTTGATCCCGAAATTTATACTAAATTAATATTATTTGGTCTCTAAATTTGAACTAATTTTATACTTTTTGGTCTTTGATTTTATATTAAATTTATGTTCTTTGGTTTCCAAAATTGTATTGAATTAGTATATTTTGGTCTCTGAATTTGACTTAGGGACCAAATCTTTGACAATTACAATAACTTAGGGGACTGATTAGTTGACTCTGTAAATTCAAGGACCAAATAGTAAGTTTTCTCATATATATGTGTGTGTCTGATAGATATTGTGTTTTATATATATCTATATATATAGATAGCGTGATTAAGGCAGAGAGTGAGTCCGTAGACTTGGTAAACATTTCAATCACTTTCAATACTCTGGAGGGAGATCTGTTGGAAGAATATAAGAGCTTAAAATTCATCATTCAAGTGACTCCAAATGTTCTCTCGGGCAGTATAGTTCATTGGACCCTTGAATATGAGAAGTTAAACGATGACACTCTTGATCGAAACTCAATGTTAGAGGAGTTGATTCAATTGAGCAAAGACATGGATGCTTACATTTCCAATGTAATCTGATCTAGAAGCTAGAAATCAATCATCAAATCAAGTTATATTCTATGTGCTATGTACAATAAATAAAAGGCAAAACACCCTTTCGTGCCCCTAACGTTTGCAGTGATTTTCAGTTATACCCCTAACGTTTCATTTTGTTCAGGCATGCCCTCAATGTGCAACCAACGTTTCAATTATGCCCCCAATTTTGAATCAATGCACATGTGGCAATTTTTTTTGCTTATATGTCATTTTTCTTGTCCGACTTGATTACGTGGCATCATGACTGGGCATTCTTATTTTTTTTTCTCCACCGTGGCATTTCCACGTGGATTCACATTCCTGAACATAAAAAAATTACAGAAAGCCCATTAGAGTTCTCTTAAATCAGAATCTTTCTTTTCTCATAGAATTTCTTTCAACCAAGTCCTTGATTAATTATAGATTAGACTCAAATGTTTATCATCTTTATTAAATCAGAAATAAATAAATAAAAAAGAAATCAGATAGGTCCCTATCCCCTAAAACTTTAAACTCTAAACCCTAAAACCCTAATTCCTAAATCATTTGGGGCCATTCTGTAATTAATTTTAACCCTAATCTTCATCTTTAGATTAATTTTTTTTAATCATCATCTCAAAACCCAAAATCAGCATCATCATCTTCATCCTATCATCATCTTCGTCAACGTACATCATCATCTTCCTCCTCAAATCATCATCTTCATCAACTTAGATCATCATCATCATCAACAACATACACTCCATCACTACCATACGCTCCATCTTCCTCTCTCTTTCTACATTCTACAACTGACGGCCAGAAAAGCCTTCACCTACGATGGTCGTCGTCTTCTGAGGAGGGGTGGATCGCGTTCTTCTGAGGCCGTCGTCGTCTTCTTATCTATATACAGAGTTCGTCGTTCGTCATCGTGAATTTTGGGTTGAAGTTCGTTGTCATGGATTTTGGGTTGAATAGGGTCGAATCTCCAATTTTGACCTCAATCCCCAATTTCAAATCCCCAATTTCTGAAATAGGGTCGAATATGCACATAAGATAAAGATTTGTGATGGATTTTGGGTTTAAAGTGAAGATTTGCGATGGATTTTGAGTTTAGGGTGATTTTGGGTTTAGGTTTAAGATTTTTTTTTCATTCTACTGTGAATTTTTCAGATTTGTGATGAGTTTGGAAGATGGGTTTTGGGAAGACGATAAAGTAAAAAAAAAATTTAGGGTTTGAGTGAAAGAAGGCGCAGATGAGATGAATGAAGTAAAAAAAATTAGTGTTGTAATTTTTCTTTTCAGATGCCACGTTGGAATCCAGTCATCATGCCAAAGTGGAAAAAAAAATAAGAATGCCCAGTCATGATGCCACGTAATCAAGTCAGACAAAAAAAATGACACATAAGCAAAAAAAATGACACATGTGCATTGAGTCAAAATTGAGGGCATAATTGAAACGTTGGTTGCACATTGAGGGCATGCCTGAACAAAATGAAACGTTAGGGGCATAATTGAAAATCACTACAAACGTTAGGGGTATGAAATGGTGTTTTGCCTAAATAAAAAGTTGGCTTTGTCAGCTACGTACTATATATAAATATAATTATGCGTGTGTATGTTTTCATGTTTTTTTCTGTGTCTAGATGTATATTGTCATCAACTATATATATATATATGGGCATGGCTTGAGCTGATAGCATCTGAATCGTCTACTGGCTCTGTTTTTTTATTTTAATGGAGTTCCTATTTTATATGTTTTATGCAATGTAAAACATACATATTTCTGAATTGAAAATACTTGTGTTCAAATCCAATCAAGACCTCTTCAACTCATTCACATGGACCTCTTCGGACCAATGAGAACAGAAAGCATTGGAGGCAAACTATATGGCTTCGTGCTTGTGGACGATTACTTGAGGTACACTTGGGTTTACTTTTTAGCTAACAAGAGTGATTGTTTTGATTCCTTCAGGACCTTCTCTTTAAAAGTACACAGTGAGAAAGGGTACCTAATTACAAGCATAAAGAGTGATCATGGAAGAGAATTTGAGAATGCAAAGTTTCAAGAGTTCTGTGAGGAACACGGAATTTCACATAATTTCTCTGCACCAAGAACTCCTCAATAGAATGGAGTCGTTGAAAGGAAGAACAGATCCTTACTAGAGATGACAAGGACCATCCTGTGTGAAAATGATGTGGTAAAGAATCTTCGGGCTGAAGCAGTTAGTACAGTTGCTCACATCATAAATAGATGCATTATAAGGCCAGTACTGAACAAAACCCTATATGAGTTATGGAGGGGGAGAAAGCCAAATATCAGCTACTTTCATGCCTTCGGATGCAAGAGTTACATTCTCATCAACAATAAGGAAGATATAGAAAAAGTGGACTCAAGAAATCATGAAGGAATATTTGTGGGATATTCCTCTTCAAGCAAAGCTTATAGAGTGTACAACAAGTCAAATAGAACCGTGGAAGAATCAATACATGTGGTGTTTGATGAATCAGTTCCTGCCTTCCTGGAGTTCAAAAAGCAGTTAATCAAGAAGAAGAAGAAGAGTTTGATCTGATAACAAATCCTGGTGTTCAGATCAACCAGGGACCCCTCAAGGAATAGTCTCATGAAACCGATAAGGTTAGTGATTCTATCCCTTCTACATCAATTTCTACTAACCCTATTACAGGTACTTCTCCACAACAAGAAAAACAAGGAGAAACCTCATAGATAAGAAAGATACCACGAGAATGGAAAGGTGCAAGGAACTATTCTCAACAGTTCCTTATAGGAGACCTGAACGATGGACTGAGAACACGCTCAATAAGCAAGAGTATGAATCTATGGCGTTTGTATCTCAAGTTCAACCAAAAGCCATCGAAGAAGCCTTGATAGATTACTCCTGGATCCTTTCTATGCAGAGGAGTTGAACTAGTTTGAGAGAAACGAAGTGTGGACCCTAGTTCCAGCTCCTAAGGACCAATCAGTCATAGGAACAAATTGGATGAGCAAGGTAATGTGGTAAGAAATAAAGCTAGATTAGTTGCTCAAGGGTATTCACAAGTTGAAGCTATACATTATGATGAGACATTTGCACCTGTTGCTAGATTAGAATCCATTCGTATGCTTCTTGCTTTTGCATGCTATAAAGATTTTAAACTATATCAAATGGATGTCAAAAGTGTTTTTCTAAATGGGTATATAAATGAGCTTGTATATGTTGAGAAACCCCTTGAATTTGAAAATGTTGATAAGCCTAATCATGTTTATAAGTTGCAAAAAGCTCTTTATGGGTTGAAACAAGCTCCTCGGGCTTGGTATGATAGGTTGAGTGGATTCCTGACTTATCAGGGATTCCTTAAGGGAAAAACAGATAGAACCCTCTTTGTCAAGAACAATAAGAATGATATTTTAATTGTGCAAATTTATGTTGATGATATTATTTTTGGTTCTACTAATGATTCAATGTCCAATGAATTTTCTAAGGCAATGACCAATGAGTTTGAGATGAGCATGATGGGAGAAATGAGTTTCTTCCTTAGACTATAAGTAAAACAGAATAAGGAAGGCATCTTCATATCTCAGACAAAGTATACCAAGGAACTCCTGAAGAAATATGATATGGTAAATAAAGGAGTTGTTACTCCTATTAGTTCCTCAATCAAACTCGATAAAGACCCTCAAGGTAAATTTGTAGATCAAAAGGTATATCGAGGTATGATTGGTTTTTTATTGTATCTTTTTGCAAGTAGACCAGATATTATGTTCTATGTATGCTTATGTGCAAGATTCCAAAGTGATCCTATGGAATCTCATCTAACAGCTGTGAAGAGAATTCTTAAGTATCTTGCAGGAATTAAGAAATATGACCTACGGTATCCTTAAAAAAATAATTGAGAATTATTGGGATACTCTGATGCTGATTTTGCTAGATGTAAGATGGATAAGAAGAGTACCTCAGGAACTTGTCAGTTCCTTGGATACTTTCTAGTGTCATGGTTTAGCAAGAAACAAACCTCTGTTGCTCAATCTATAGTTGAAGCTGAATATATCTCTGCTGGTAGTTGTTGTGCTCAAATCCTATGGATGATTCAACAACTCAGAGACTTTGTTCTAAATTTTGAAAAGGTTCATATAAAGTGTGACAACACAAGTGCTATAAACATCTCAAGGAATCCTGTACAACACTCAAGGACAAAACACATAGAGATTCGAAATCATTTCCTAAGAGACTATGTTCTTCAAGGAAACATTGATCTTGAGTTTGTACCAACTGAAAATCAATTGGCAGACATATTGACAAAATCTTTGCTAAGTGAAAGCTTCTTCAGAATTAGAAAAGAATTTGGAATGTGACCGGGCACTTTGTCGTGAAGTGCCCTTTGAACAAGTCAAATTAATAATACTTGAGCCACACAAGTATTACTATATATTAAAATATAGTATAGATGCTAACCCAAGGTCGAATCTCTCGTGGAACTTCTTGGTTAAAGATAACTACTATTTATATGAATATCTATGAACTTAGGTGAGGCTATTAAGATAGGTATAAGAGCAATAATATAAAAGACAACAAAACAATAAAGATAAAGATATCCTAGAGAACAATCATGAATTCCACCATCCTAGTTCATAAAGATACGAAATTGAAGTGCCACTTTAATTATGTAACAACCACATTCAAAGGTATTAACCCGAAACCTTGAATATAATAGACTAAGAATAATGGAAAATATAGATAGAACACTCTTTTGTAAACCAACCATGTAACCACATGTTTAAAGAGAAAACTTCATTAATCATAAAAGATATAATCCTACGGGATACCAACAGATGCAACTAATAAAGTTATGAACTGTCTAATTACTATCTTCAAATAGTCATAAGAAGAGATAAATGATTTGCATTATATAACCACATCCAATGATGTATTTAATAATCATATAAGTGAAGTGCAATCCACCCTAGTTATAGGAAATGCTATTGCATCTTAAAATATACGAGCAATTAAAGTAATGGCGAAAGATATAGAATTAGGATAGATAACTCAACCAAAACTGGGAATATGAGAATTTGTCATTAACCTTTCAAAGTAATCTCTATTATTACAGATCAAACCAATGAACAAATATGGAAAATAATAACAATCCTAAGAACTATACTTTCTAATGTATCAACAACTCAACACAAACTCATGAATAAATTGAGAACATTCATAAATGCAATATCAACATCTGACTCTACAACTAGATGAAAATAAGAAACATAAATAAACAACAACTCCCTCGACTATGAAGAACGATGAACTCCGGCTTCCTTCAGATTCTCCTATAGAATAAAGGATGCTTAGGCTCTCCTCATAGGGAAATAACCAAAACCTTGATTAGATCCCATATGGAGACCTATTGATAGCTGCTACCTCTCTAAATTGTGTTTTCTGTGTGTTCTGAGGTGTGTTTTGAGTGTGGAATGACGAGCACTATTTATAGGCACAAAAATAGACTTGGGCCGCAAGTTTTGCAACAAATTGGACTTGTGCCGGCTACACAACATGATGGCACAACGAAAAATCCATGATTTTTTAACGATATCTCGATATCTTAAATCCTGGCCGTCCAAAACGTACCCTAGACCACTTTGTTACGTGTGCCATGGGAATTCCTTGCGGCACAACAAACGACACGTCCTATTTTTACGCTGAAGCTTATCTGCTGACGTCATGCTGACTCAGAGGCTTGTGCCATCACTTTTTCCGGCGGCATAGGTGACGACACAAGAGAATCTTGCGCATTTTAGTATCTTCTCGTTGATTCTAGATGTTTCTCTTTGGTTAGGCCCTGTTTGGATATCTAAAACTCTGAAAAACACATTAAGTAGCACCTATTTATAAATTACAATAAATAAACGCTAAATAATCTATTTTATCCACTTTATTATGCCATACCTCGGTGCAGCCCTTAATATATTAATTGGTCTATTTGTAATATATTATCATTATAAACACGTAAAAAGAAGACCAAATAACATGTCAATATTTGAGCTTATCAGAATGCTTGAAGATTCCTGAAACAGATCCTCAAGACCTGTGTGTTCAGTAATGGTAACATTTATTTAATTATGTATTTTATTTATCTGTTTTGATTGATTGTGTGTGAAATTAATTTCAGTTCATATGAATGGATATATTTTTTAATTGCTGTGATTCAATGTGTGATTGATTTTGCTTCATTAAAAATGATTTTAGCATTTAAGTTATATCATATTTTTCAAAAAGAAATACTTTTTGCTTAGGAGATAACTGGATTTAAAATTGTTTTAAAACTAATCTCATCGCATTCTCTCTCCACCTACACACGTTTTCATTTTCAACTGCACACTCTCACCCACCCGAGCACGTTTCTCTGCACACATTCATTACCATGTTTGGGAAATGTGAAAACTGTTGTTTTTTTTTTTGCTCATTAATCAATATCTTTACCTGTTTCAAATTTCAAATTTTCTCTCTTCACACACACATACAGCCATTCATTCGCATAACCCTATCTCTCCATCTTCTTCGACATTTCATCTCTCCTAACCAAAATGCTAGATCTTCATTCATCTCGCATAGCTCCTCCAAAGAGAAAAACCCCTGAATCTGCAACTGCCACAAAATCTTCTAAGGAAGATCGCAAGAATAGACCTTTAAGAGACAATGCTGAAAAGACTCGGTTTGAGTTCATCTACAAATCGAAGAAATAGATTCCCCCAAGAAAAGTCGACTTGGGATTCTTCAAAGAAATCAACATGAAGTGCTTCGATCAGATGTACAATGCTGGACTGGGATGCCTAATCGATCTGAATGAGCCAGTTTATCCTAACATCATCTAGGAGTTCTTCTCAAACTTATAATTCAAAGGCGAAGGGATGAAAGGCGAAATGTTCTTGAGAGGCATAAAATGTGGTTTAAATGAAAAGCTTGTGGCTACTCTTCTGGGCTTTGAGGCTACTAAACGAACCGTGAAGATCTTTGAATGCAACAATGTTAATTTTGAGGGATACACAAAGAAGCAAGCCATTAAGATGCTCACTGGGAAGAGTCAAGACAACATTCGTCCTGATGACTTCGATGATGAAACTCGCGTTTTACATCACGCCATTACACAACTCCTAGTGCCAAAGACCTACGAGAAGAAAACTCCTAATAACCGTGAGATTTTCTATCTTTGGTGTATTAAGAATGTCTTTGTCTTAGATGTACCTTTTATAGTGTTGTCTCATATGAAATCTTTTCTCGCTGGACAAACCCAGCTTGATATGCCTTAAGGTATGCTCATCACTCGCATTGCTAATTTTATGAAAATTGATCTATCTGAGGAAACTCCTGAGATTGCATCCTCTCAAGCTAGTTATGGAAGGAGTCTGCTGAATTATATATGAATTTCTATTGGGTCTGTTCCTTAGGAGCAGCAAGAGGAACAGCCAGAGGATCCCAGTGAAGAACCACCTTCTAAGAAACAGAAGAAGAAGAAGAATACTACAAAAGGAAAGGGTAAAGAAAAGAAGGTGCCCTCACCTACTCCATCCACTAGGAAATCCTCTAGGTGAGTTGCAGAAACTACTAAGGAAAAGGAGCCTATTCTTGAAATTCATGTACCCTCAGATGATGAGCCTAAAGATGAGGATGAAATGTCTGAGCCTTCCATGGATGAACCTGACGAACCAGAGAAAGCGGAGAGTGATCCTTCTGAGCTTCCTGAACCCAAATGTGATGAGTCCTCATCCACTAATAAGGAGGAAGTTAACAAGGAAACTGATCAAAATGTGTCGCAGGATCTTCCTGGGGATCTCTTGCATGTTCCTCCTCATGCAGTCGAAAGTGATGAAGCTCCTAATCTTCCTACCTCAACCTACTACAATCCTCACTCCTCCTCATCCAAGCCATACCTGTGGACAAACAACCAACACTACTTCTTCACCATCCACTGCTCAAGTCCTACCTACATTAGCCATTCCTCTCCAAACCATTCCACCTCGTCATCCATAAACCTTTCATGCATTTCATTTTTTTTTCATGCATTTTTTTAAGACGTTTCTTTTAATTTTCGGATAATTGTACTGGATTATTAAATATCTGCTCTTTGGATTTGCTGATTAATTTTTTTTGGATTTTAGGAGCCCTTAGGCTCATTATGTTATGAATTTTATATTTTTAAACACTCTCCTGTGCAATATATGTTTTGCTCTATGCTAATCCTTCAAGCATGAACCCTTTTTGATCATGTCAAGAGGGGGAGAAAGAACCAAGTTTTAGTTTCATATTTTGAGAGCTTAAATAGTTTTTTTTTTTGCTTTGTAAATAAGCAAAAAGGTATTTCTATATCCCTAGTCTATGCATTATATTATTTATTCTTTATGTGCATATTTTATTTTTAATAGGGGAGAAATCCTCAATAGGAATTCGATTAGGAACTATCTATAGGAATACTTATAGTAATTTGTATAGGACCAATTTATAGGAACTAAATCAGTTTTGACAAATTTCTTTCATGAGCATTGTTTTAAAAATTGACTTACACAATTTTTTGCTCTGAACTTTTTATATGCCTTAAGATGAAAAACTTATTTGATACGCAAACCTATTCGAATTTTTGCAATTATCAAAAAATGGAGATTGTTGGGATAAATTTTGAATATATGTCGTTTTGTTATTTTAAATTAATTAAATCGAATGTTTTAATAATTAACAAAAAATCTCACTTTATTATTTTTAATTGCATATCTGATTATGATTAAGATCTAGAATTATTTATGATGAAATCTGAAAGATTATGAGTTAATTTAATTAAGAAAGACAAATTGTTCTTGATTGAATTGATTGAGCTAATTGAAGATCTAATTAAGGAACACTTTTATGGAAAATTTTCAAATAGGCGCTAATCACTTAATTGAAATGTAGTCAGGCGCTAATTACCTATCTTAGTGATTGAATATTCACAAAACACATGCCTAATCAAGTGTTGACCGATTTTGATTTAAATCATGTGCTGAAATGGAAATTATTTCCTAATTTATTTCCTTATTTGCAGAACATGAAATGTTTAAGGTTACATTTTGAATTCTGCAAATTTGTCTAAGATGATTGCTTATCTTGATTTCATGGAATGAAGATAATCCTTAAGCATATTATAATAGTAAGGTTATTACTCATATTATATAGAAAGTGTATTGAGATAGTTTCACATGGATAAGGTGCATGGACTAGGTGCATCCATGATGGTTAGATAAATCATTTGAAGTGATAAAGTATCCTTTTAACCTCAAATGAAGATGAAATTCTTTGGTCATGTAGTACTATATCTTAATATTATAAGAGGATTAATGTTTTCAGTACACATGCTAGCGAGATATAGTTCTTCATTAACCAAAAGACATTGAAAATGAATGAAAAATATTTTAAAGATAGAGGTTTATTTTATTTAAATAAATTTAGTTCACCATTTCTTGATGATGTAGATGCTAGCTGATTATCTAATCTTCAGAGACAATGCATAAGACAAATCAAGAATGTGTTTAGTTGAGACTACTAATTCAACACATCCAGAAGATGTGTAATTTGTTTTTGCAGGGAAGTCTGTCAACCTTATTGTATGAAGATAATATGACATGTATAGCAAGGCGACATAGAAGTTCAATAAGTTCGGTCAAGTGATAATTTAGCAGATATTTTTTATGGAGCCATTGCCAATTGCAACATTTGAGAAATTGGTTTATCAAATTGGAATGTGTCAATTAAAAGCTCCTTAGTGATGTTATGATGAGAGGGAGATATGTGTTGTACTCTTTTTCCCTTCGTCATGGTTTTGTCCCATTGGGTTTTCCTGGCAAGGTTTTTAATGAGGCAAATTGTAATGCGTATCAATAAATTGTGAATATTCAAGGGGGAGTGTTCTAACTTCTAAATAATATAGTTTGTGAATATCCACATTTGACTTTTGGTATTCTCGGTGTATAGAAATTTGAGTTTTCCTTTAGTTTCTCTAGTACATGAATATGATCTTATCCTTGCATTATGTACTTTAAGTTGGTACATCTCCCTTGTAGATCATTTAGCCTATAAATAAAGGCTTTAGGTGTTAATGTAAAGTTGTTGATATCAGTTGAATGAAAGAATAACTCTCTCCTCCTACTTCTCTCTTTACTTTGAGTATTCATATTTCATATATTTTATAACAAATTCATGTTTTTAAAACCTTATTTTTTAAGAAGTTGCAAGTCTAAATATCTTGTAATTTAATAATATTTGTCAATAATATAAAATTCAAATATTTGAAGTCAAACAGTAAAACTAACAAGTATCAAAACAAGGAAAGTATGACAATCTAGTATCCAAAAGACCAAAACTAATAAGTATTTCAAACATAACAAGTATCAATACATAAGAATATACAATCAAGATAATCCTAAATTATCATCATCGTACTCGGCCTCATCTTGATTTGCTGTTGAAGGTGGTCCAGCAAGCCTAGATAAATTGCCCTCAAATAAAATTAGAATAGCAAACTAGAAATAAAACAAAACAAAATTAGAAATTGTGAAACAAAAACTAATAGCTAATTTTATGTTATTTCTTATTTACCTAGATAATATGCGCATCAATGGTGCTATCTCATTAGTCACAACTTCCTTTATTAATTCTTTAATATTTTCTTGTGATGAAGTGGTAATCATGTCAAGAGCACTAGAACCTTGTGAGGATCCACAGTTAGTTAATTTTAAAGCATGCCCTATGCCATAAACTCGTCCCTTTTTGGAGGGACCTGCAACATCTAACCATGCATCATTGTCAACTATTGGATAAAATGAAGTGTCTTCACCATATTTCTGTGACAATGCAGCATCAAGTTTTGCCTACACATAGTGCAAATAGCATCACTATATAGTCATAACTAAAAGAACACCATAGGACTATAAAAAAATGTAGGTAATATATTTGGCAAAGAGAAATATTAGTTAATTCTGTTGAAACTTGATATGAATAACAAAACTCAACATAAGTATACTCATTAGTTGAAACTTTGGAAGCATATATATAAAGCTAGATGGATATGATTTTTTTTGTTTTCATTCACAAAGAACTACAAATAGATTCAAATAGATTCATCCGAATATTTTTCCCAGCAGAAAAATATAATTAATTGTCACATATCTGCAATTCAAAATAGTTATAGGAAATAAATAAATGAACCTATTGTCTTAAAAATATGACATGTTTTGTTTTGACTTATAGTATTAGACTTTCAGTTAATCAAATCATAACACTAAATTGAAGAAAATTCTAGTAAAAGATTCATTTGTTTCCTAATTTTGGTAAGGAAGTTGGATCAAGGACCGTGAGCATGTCAATTACTTACATATTACAGAATTACATGTCAATTACCATCAATTACCAGCTTCTCAAGTTCATTCATAAATTTATTCACCCACATTACAGATTATCTGACTGACTGACTCCATATGTTTTCTTCTATTTTCGCAGGTCATTACTGCAGAACTGCTAGAATTGCTTATAATGCCAGTGACAGACAATAGTCAGCAGCTTCTTAGAATAGGAGACAGGAAGGATAAGCTGTTACCAGATTTTTCAATAAAAACATTACATTCCAATTCCATATTGACAGCAAATTACTGACTCTTAAAAGTACTCTTCTGTATGTCATAATTTAAGTGTAACATTCCCTTCACATGTAAGAAGTTTTGGTACACAAGTACAAAATGCATATTCAAGGAACCTTACATAACCATGAACTCACATCCACAGCATAAAATTTTCATTAGAATTCGGCCTTGAATAAAAACAAGCAAGAAAATAGTCCAATACTTCTACAACATAACTGTCAACGAGTAATTAATTACAACCATAAGGAAATGAAAGGCAGCATCTACAAGAAGAAATTAAGAAAATGAATTGAAGCCCCAAAATATATATGAGAAAAGTCCATTCTTCAATACATTAATTACTAAGCTTTAGTTTCAAAATAGTATATCTTTTGGTGATATCTAAAAGTATCTCACAAAAAGAATTTTCAGTCTAAAACATCCAATAACTCGGGTACATGACTCTGCTGGTTCGTAATTAATGGCGTGGTCACAGTCACAGTCACAATCACAGTCACACTCTCATTTTTCTAATTTGTTACTTTGTACATTTCAACCAAAGACGCATCAGAACCTAATTTTCTACCCAATAGTTCAATTCACATTAGTGTAAAAACCAGGTAAAAGGTTGGAAAAAACTAACTTTTATAATGGTAAGGAGGATTAAATTTGCCTAAAAGTATCTGCAAGACCTCATTTTAATTATTGATATATTCAGACTACTTCCCAACTAAAAGACAACCAATAGAAATAAAATATAATCAGCCAAGTAACTAAGTACTGCAATGCAGCTCTTACCCTTTGATCAAAACATAGCAGATTACTGTAAGTTTTTTATCATTTAATTCAATTAATCCTAATTGATGGCCTATTTGATGGTCCAATTTCAGTTTCATTTTCCTACATTTAGAGCCCTTTTAAAATTCATTAACCTACATTATGTGTATTCAATTTTCCATTTGTAACTTGTGTCACCATTGATGGAGTGGTGCCCTCCAGGTTGCTATAAATATGAGTCCCTACACCTTGTTTCTCATCACCTAAAGAAAACACCATCTAATTATATGAGAAACCAAAGGTTAGAAGTACTCATATTTTAGTTTTTATTTTAGTTCTAGTGTTCTTGATATTTCTATTCTGAGGCAATGGCTGGAGGTATGTTCCGCATTTATATTCTTAATTTAGATAA